>JAODAF010103075.1:0-17676 GCA_027574765.1 Molpadia intermedia | reverse complement strand
CTATTTAGCCGCAAAACCCATACACCGGTCATCTATGTGCCTCTAAAAATGCACAAACCCACACCAGCTAACTCAAATCTGCTGGTAGATCTATTATAAGTGGTTACGGCTCCCCATCGAAAAATATCGGAATTTATTAGCTTTTTGACAATTATTGTTGCTATATATCATAAGTTTGATGAGAAATGACATAATTTATTTGGCAATGCTTGCTCTGCAAACACTTTCTTTAATAAAGCTTGTTTTTTAGTGTCATAAGTCAAACATATGTCTGGCCATATGGCAAGTATTTTGTCCACAATGTTTGCACATGTGAAATTTCTGTATTAAACTTCCCTTCAACTATGTCTGTAAGTTCTTGTAAAAGTACTAAGTAGTAGTAGCTCAATGCTACCACAAAAATTAGCTAGGGCTACTAAACTTGTAACTCCAGTTGTTAGCTTTAGTGATCAATCTGAAACTTATATTCTGTGTATGTTGATTTTTGTACATATTCATAGAAATGAAAGCAGCATCATATGAATCATGAGCTTGCTTATGTGGAAGGATTTCATACATTTTACACAACGTTTTGACACAAATCCCATACCTAAAATGTTTGTTACTGTATTTTACAGTCATAGAATTATCTCCTTTTGAGTTATTGTTTAACAAAGTAAAACCATCTTTTGCTTCTTGATTACTAGTTTCGTTCCTAGGTCTTGAGAACTACTAGGCTGGTTGGCACCAGAATTGTCAATGGTTTTTTTTAATCATACCTATTAACTTTTGAAAACAGTGCCTGATTGTATTTATTTTTCCTTTGATTAGATGGACAGAGAGCTCATCCTTCCCCAGTTTAGTGAGTATTTCTTGGAACAACTTTGTAAGACATGCGAGAGTGCAAAGCAGTGGCAGCCTGCATCTAAGCAGCAGAAGGGGGCAGAGGCTGTGGGTACTGTAGAGATGACCAGCAGTGATGCTAAATCAGTCTCCTCGCCAGAACAAGAGAAAGATGATAAGGTCAGTCAATTCTCTCGATCTTTCAGATGTCCGACATGCCATGCACAGCATATCAAACAGTTGATTGCATCGTAATATATTAACACAACCAAGCAATTAATGAATAGTGTCCAAAGTTGCTCTTAATAGTCCTTAAGTAGTGTTTCTTATGGAATGTTCAGAAATTTGTTTTCAAAGGTCATATATAACGTCATTTACAGTCATTGCTTGAAATTCACCAAAGTTGCACACAATGATAATTGTGTTGTGGCCCATTTGCGAGTGTTCAGGCATTTGAGGTCATCTAGGGTTAATTTGCAATAATTGCTAAATATGTGCAAAAAAGATGACATGGACTGTGTGAGCCACTACAACATCATTGCTCTAGTCATGTGATATAGAATGGTTGGAAGCATTATGTGCATATTGTATTACAATGTGTTATGTGTGCCATACTGGAATCAAAACAAGCCATCCCTATGTAGTTACTATTTGTGACATTGTTAGGTGTCATTTGTTGTGATCTACTTAGAAGGGATTATTAAAAATAAAATCATTACTTGTCATAACAGTATTTTATTTCAACCAAAATTAAATCATGTTGAGGAAATGTTAAACACACTTTTGCTGGTACACTTACAAAGGCATGAAATATGACAGATTTTCTTTGACTTTCAAGCCTCTACCTTGAACATAACAGATCAATGAAACAATTTTGATTAAATTATTTTATACTGCAGCCTAACCAATCCAAGCTAATTTGAGCTTCAGTTCCAAGGTTAGGTTAAGTGTAAGATCAGTTACTTGACGTAGCAGGACAATATGGTTCATACTGAGTATATTATATCATGTTTCTGTCTCTTTGTCAACCAATTTATTGTAAATATTAAATATAAAAAGGCTTCCCACAATAATAGGAATCCAGCTAGTGCCACCAAAGTCTGGAAAAGTTATAGCATAGCACAAGAGTACTTAAATTTAGCAAAAAAATTAAATGTTCTTGAAATTGCTGTATTACTTCCTAACTATCCATTATGGCTCAGAGATTGATTGTGCCTCGAGTCCTGGGATCGAGTCCTGTTTATTGATTGCTCATCATGGTTGTCTTTCATTTATGATGAATGCTTGGTAAAGTTTGGCTGTGTTTCAGTGGATGATGAATGTGTTCAGGTTCATTGGTGTTGATTTTGATTCCTTCTGTGACTTCTTTGGAAAAAAGACTTCTTCTCAAAAACTGAGGGAACACTAGTGCTCATTCATAAGCATATTGAATACAATTGAATCTGAGGCTTGAGTGGCTGCCTAATGCAGATATAATGAAATCAGATCAAGGAAAAGTCTTCAGTTAGTTGGCTTCTGAAGCTGCAGAAACCCTATTAAATTATTTTTACCATACCTAATTATATTGTTTTGAAGAAATCATGTCCAGGTTTTTAAAGGGTTTTAGTCCAAAGGTGTTCAGAAAGGTTTCATAATGGAAGATTCACCATAATATTGGTTAGAAAGTCTTTAACTTCTTGTTGGAAGGTGAAAGTACTGTGATCAGGAACCAAGAATTAACCTCAGTAAGACCTCCTTCTTGGAAGTAGTGCTACTGGTAGATCAATCACCTTTGGAGCTTAAAATATTAAACTTGCTTCTTGCTCTGGAATCATAATATGACATGAATACTTCCTGACGCTGTGCGTCTGTCATGTTTCATGAATACACCACATGGATAATAAAGTGAGAATGTTTCAGGAATGTTCTTTGCTATGAAGAAACCAATATTCAGGAGATGATGTTACTTAGTAGTGCACTAGACTCAACAGAACCTTTTCCGTTAGTGCTGGATATGGCACATATGGGACAGTATAAACTTTCTGTGGGGCCCTGATGTTCTGTGAGTGAGGTCTTAGCAATGTCCTTTGTCTAGGAAGCTATAATCTGGTAACGTGATTACTTAGTGTAATATATCAGAATATACATATCCTATTTTGTCAGTGCCAGAACATTGAGAGCTATGGGAAGCATCATTAAGGGGTGTAGCATTTTAGGTTGTTTTTTGTTTGTTCAGGAAGCATTAATCAGTGTGGGTGGGTGGTAATTTTATTCATATGAATATGCATATCCAGATGTATCACTGCCAGAGGTCTTGCCTTCCCCCTCTTTTAGCAATATGGAATTGTGTATGGCAGAAATGGGAATCCAGTCCCATCCAAGAATCAACAGCAGCCTCTGTGGAATGAGATATTCCCTATTAAAATAAGCTCAAGGAAAGCTTTAGGTTTTGACAAGATCCCTCAGAAATGTATTTACATTTTATATCAAAGTATCAGTTATCCAGCTGCACTATCAATTTGGATGAGAATATGTTGTTTCTGAGCCATTTTAATGCATTTGATTAATTACTGTAATTAATGTTTTGTTGAACTTTAGTACAAGAAATCAAAATCTCATGCTTACTCACTTAAATATTTCCATAAAAAACCTTATTGTAATAAAATGAACCTGAAGAATTGTGGTGCAATAAGTAAGGATTTATTTTCATTTGTTAGTTGATTTATGAAGTAAAAATTATACTGTCTATTTTCAGGATCAAGGTGCTATGAAGGAAGCTAGCACCCAGGGCATTGAGTCCCCTCCAGAGGCACCAGTCTCTCCTAGAGAAGATATAGCTGCACCATTAGGAAAGCAAGAGAAGGCAGTGAGCCCTCAGACAGTGCTACCAACCACTACTGCTTCAACTACTCTGCCCTCTACGCAGCCTCTCGTACAACTTTCAGCTATACCACCGACCTCGGTGGAACTCTCCAGAGCTGTTCAGTCACCTGTCAATCTCGTGGAACAGCCTAAGGTTCCAGTTTCTGTGGCTGTAGATCCCAGTTCATTAGGAGGTGTTGTAGCTCCTCAGCCTGTTTACCCAACCACAACTAGCATCCCTACCACAACAGCGAATCCCCAGGTGACCATGGTAAGACAGTTATCCACAGAAACAGCTACCACCAACACAGGTCAGAAGGAACCAACAGTAACTGAAACTGCTGATAATCAACCTAGTCAAGAGACTACCTCTCAACCACTAGCTGTCCCTAACCAACCAACACCCTACATCAAACCCCCCTTACAGCAAAACATTGAAGTCCACCCATCAACAGTCCCTACCACTCAGACTGTAACAGCTAAACAACAACTCCTTGCTGGTCAGCAGGCAGCTACAGGCCAACAGGCCTCTCAACATAATACCAAGGTGAAACAGTCTGAACAAGCTCTGCGTGATCTTCATCAGAAGTTATCTAAGCTTCACAACAAGAAACAGCTGCAGCAACCAAAGTCAGCCTTTACTGAACCTGGTCTGCAGAATCCTGCTGTCATTCAACAGCAGTTTGTGCAACAAACACAGCCCACTGTCCCTGGTATAATGGGACCTCAGGTCCAACCTGGACAACAAGCTGTCTACAACCCTCTAGTAGCTCAACAGATGCAGTTCCTGTTACTACAGCAACAGACAGGACTACCACTAGGAGCACTCTTGGAACAAATGGGGTACTTCAACCAACAAACCGCTGTACAACAACTGATAAAACAACAACAGCTGAACGCACTCAACCAAGGATTCATGCTCCCACAACAACAACAGCAAGGAATGATACTTCAACAGCAACAGGCAGGTATGATACCCCAGTCTGGTCTTACACAACAGCCTGCTATGTCTCAACCAATGGGTATGATCCCACAAAATATACCCCAGCAGATGGGAGTGCTACAACAACCTGCAACAATGCAACAGAATATATCACAAGTAAGCCAGCAACAAGGCAACGACCCTCAGACTGTGACTCAAGGGATAGATGGCGGTGAACAGCCACCCTCGGATAGCGTGGAGGCTGTTACCATTGAGGGTATTAAGGACTCTCCTAGCCGCCAAGCATCACCTAAAAAACACATGGGTGGACAAAAGGAAGAAACATCGGCTCTGAAGCTGATTATTCCAGCCAACCAAGAAAGTAAAGAACCAGCAGCGGCTCCGTCTAGATTCAGTGTCCAGAAAGTTCAAGAAGATCAGGTGCTGCTTGATGCAGCTGGCAAGGAGGTAGAAGAGAAAATGTCTTCCAATATTAATGTAAAATCAACCGAGACAGAGCAGAAAATTGGACGGTTCCAAGTGAGCAAGCAGGTGGACTCTGTTAGTGAAAAAAGTACATTGAAGTCTGAGACAGACTCAGGCACTCCAATCCATGAGGCTGATGGGGCTAAGAAAGAAGTAGAAACTGCTACAATTGCAAAAGGTAGATTTCAAGTCTCAAAAGTGGAAGAGAAGACTGAGGAAACAGGACTCAAAGATGTAGTATCTGAGAATGTGATGGAAGAGTTGATAGATACCCCAACCCCCTCCCTGAACACCCAGGGAGTGTTAACTGATTGTAAAACTAGTATACAAGGTAGTGACAGGGGAACTCCTGATAGCTTCACCTCAGAGTGTAGTTCAATTCCAGCACCAATTGGGGATTACAACATGTTTCAAGGGATAGAAAGTTCCGCCATGATTCCTCGTCCAGAAAGCGCACAAAGTGCTAAGAGCTCAACATCTCAGGCTTCCCTACCTGGGGGAAATATACCTGGGCAGCCTGGAATTGAATGGACCAACTCCTCACCAAATTCAAATGTAAGTTGTCTTGTACATAATTTATGGTTTGAAATATTGGAAAGGGACATGGCTAATATCAGGAAGTAATTGAAATTTGCTAATTGCATGGGAGGGGAAAGGGGGATTGACATCTAACTCACAAGAAATAAGGTGAAGGACCAAGGTGAATGGTACTGAGATAATATATACCTCCATGTTCTTGTTCCTAAACAAAGGTATTGATAAGTTGGACGACAAGGGTGCCTTGGTTTTGCCTGCTTCAGGACCATTAGCTAAACATACTGAAATGAATGGATAACAGTTTTGGGACTAATTTAAAAGACTTTTGCTCTCAATATACATGATTTATGTGAGGAGCAAGGCTGTAGCCATGGGATATGGAACAAGCTCACCAACTATTTGAGCATAAAATGTTCTCCCTGATAAGGACATTAGTATATCTTCTGGCAAGGTGGTTACTCATAAAGCTTGGCTACCACCTTAGTGGAAGTGTCTTGATGGGCTACCAACATTGTTGGTTAGTGGCTAGTCATCATTTGAATTAAATGGTATTTCAGAAAGTGAAAATTCACTGAGTATGATATGAACATAACTCTGTATAACTAGGTCAGTATTAATAGAAATCTTACATTTCTCTTCTAGGTATCAGGCACAGTGTTTCAGCAGCAGAACGAGTTGGAGGAATTACGTCTGAGGTAGGTTTCAGGATTGGTAACATGTGGATGTTAGTAAATTATATGATAGTATGTGGTAACTTTGCTAAGGAATTAAATTGTCTTGCAATGCTAATTGTCAATTTGTGTACACTAATTAGTCTGTTTCAACGTTGGTGTAATGGTTCCTAAATGTTCCAAGGAAGAAATGTTCCATTGGGCTTTAAATTGCTGCAAATGTTGATGTTAAATTTCTGGTTATCTTCATAACTTTTGTTTTGTGCAAGCTGTATAAGGAGTACAAAGGAATAAACTTTGATGTGCTAAGTTGAGTTATTCTCACCTGCCTTCATCATATCATTCGTGTATCAAACTGGGATATATCAATAAGGGAATTTGGAATGGATGTGATACTTGGTATATAAGATGGTCCCGGGTTTAGTTTGGGAGTGCATATCATGGATATTAATAAGAGTGTGTGATTAAAAAATATATATATTATCCTCATATATTTGGTACGGTGGTGCTAATATATGGACATCTTTTAAACTTTTTGATAACCTAATTTTGTTATTTTTTTAAATTTCAACAGACATGCAAAAGAACTACAACAGCTGCTACAGAAGCAGTATGATGAAATGAACAGCCTGTATGTGAAGTACAATATAACTGCACCACCTAACCCGTACCTAGCTCTGACTCCACCGCAGAGTCCTGCCTTCCATAACCTAATGCAGATTAGTGGCATGCTACCGCCATTCCAACACAGCTTAACAAACTACATTCCACCAGATGGAAACCTCCCTATAGCACAACAAGGGGTATTTGGACCGCATGGTACAGCCATGGGTGGGATGTTGCCTTACAATACATCTCAGTACCCTGGTTCTTTACCATTCAATGCTATGAGTATACCCCCTAATCTAGGTATAGGGTATATGTATGGTACTCTACCTGCATCCTATGGTATCTCCTCTGGGGTCGCTCAGACCACCACATCAGCAGCTACATCAACTTCATCATCCGTGCCTCCATTGCCAGCAGCTAATCAGCCTTCACCGGATGGTGCCATGGCGGGACTTGGCCATCAAGTCCATCGTACAGTGAGCTTTCCCTCCCAGTCACAACAAGTCCTTATACCCCATAGTAGTAGTACCCAAAGTATACCCATTGGACCATCTCATGGAAGGAAAATGTCGGATGGACAGGGTCTCGCTCGGACTTTCAGCCCACAACGATCTCATTCTAACATAGAGGTCCAACATGTGGAAGCAGCAATGGCCACATTTGCCAATAGAGATGAAACAAACTCTTCATATTTTAATCCTTATCAAGGAGTGATTGAACTAAGGTACCCTGATAACCAGCTAGGGAGGACACCACAGGAAACCCATGGGCCAGGGCTGTCAACTGGTGTAGAAGGAACCAGTCAAACTGTCAGGAGAGACCCAAAGCACAGTGGTCCCAGGTTAGCAGCAGAGGGCCCTGAGTATAGTTTGCGACCAACGAGTGAGGATGAAATGGGGGCCAACGGTGTGGGATTAGAAGGGACTCAAAATGGTGTGAAGGCTCACCGTAGAGACTCTCATGACACTGCAGAAACAAGAATACAAAGTGTTGGTGAGGATATCTCAAGTGACCAGAATACCCACATAAGAAATGGCCGGGATCACCAGGCAACATAGCAGAAAGTAATGCTGGTTCCATGTGTATATTTATCTGCAGACAAGACCAAGGAGAGATTGTCATGTGCATTTGCCTTCATTGAAGCAGGATTACATAGACCAGAGGTGTAACAAGGGTGAAGAATGGCCCCTTCTCTGACTTACAGTGTAGTTCTGTCTTTGTCATATCCTGTTGGAAAACATAGCCTATTGCTATTTGTCTGTTGGCTGTCTTGCCCCTTTCATAATTTGGTTGTTACAACATGGGAGAGTGTTATACATTATTATGATTGCTGTTGTAACTACCATAACAATCATTAACCATAACATAACAATCATTAATTATTTGGTGCCTCTTTGACGTAATAGAGGGACAATTATAATCAGTTTCAACTCACTTTATTCATTAGTCCAATGTCAACATCAAACATTGGCAGAAAGTGTATTTATCTAAATCAATATTTACCTGTTGTTCAAGCTGATAATTTTAATTCTTCAGTTTCCAAGTATTTACAATGTTAAGTTGATATTTCTTCTGCCTTTTTTGTATTAATTTCAAGAAGTTTTGTTCCATTTAACAGAAAAATTATCTCTTTAAGATTTTAATGAAAAAAGTATTCTCCAACTTGTATGAACATTGAAGACATTTTTAAGTGCTCAAAATCACAGTTAACTTGGTTTTGAATTATTATCATAATAGTTAGCACCCATATTCCCATTACCATTAGAAGAATGTTTTTACAAATAATGCTTAATTGATTATTTAATATAAATTTCTACAGGTAATTCCATGATTAATTAACTAAGTTTAAAAGTTATTGTGACTTACAAAATTAAGTTTACATATGCTTCACAGATAAAAAAATGCAAACACGTCTATGAATATTTGAGTACATACTTTATTCTGGGCTAATTAATACAAATGTTGATAAAATAGTGTGATATTCAACACTCTCTCTGGACTAAGAAAGATTCAGGTGACAAATCAAAAATGTAGGCTAAACCGAGAATATTACCGACCAAGCAATTGTTGATGTTAATAAAGCAAGTCTGACCCTCTTTATAGCTAACAAATCGGGCATTATTTGGTCTTAGAAGGACTTCTTGCAAAGTAAATTATTCTACAGTTGGAAGGAAGGAGAATGAATGTTGTGTGGTGTGTTCAAATTCAGGTTTAAAGCGACAGATCTATTTACAGTTAAAGAAACTCATTACAAAATTTGAGAAATGAAATGAAGAGTGAAAGAAGATGGGAGTCATAGAGGAAATGTTTATGATAAGGAACATGCACAATTCTTTATTGATGTGTGTGATATGTACGTGTTTGGATGGTTTATAAAGGAATTCCAGTCAGTTTTTCAACTTGATGAGGAAAAGAAAGGGTAGAGATAGTAATTAACATGTTTATATATTCAAAGGTATGCAAAAAGGTAGTTTTTGTTGAAAGAAATCATTGGCTTTCATGTAAATGTCTTAAAGTATTCCAAGAGTAGGTCGGGGAGAAAGAGTATGAGTGAATGAAAGAAGAGAGATTTATAATGGCCAAAAGAAAAAAATATTCCCTAATGATTGCTTCAAAAACTTTAGTTTGATAAGGTTTGCTAGTTATATTTGGCACTTCTGGTATTTTAAACAAAATGTCAAATTTAAAATCTAAAAAGATTAATTTGCTGCTGTAACTAACTATTTGTAAAAAAATGTCTTATTTGAAAGAAAACTTGTATTTTTTAATTAAGTACAAGTAAGTTTACCTGACATTAGTATTTGTAAGTTTAAGTAAGCTCAGAAGGATAGTGTGGTTTATTTACAATCCTTATATTTAAGCATGTTTACACAATTGCCTGCCCTTGCTAAATGTGTCAGTCATATATAAAGCTTCCAGTTTAAAGTTATATTATTTTTGCAAATTTTCCCTTGGTTTTGTTTCTTTCTTTTTATCATGTTCTGTTTTTTATTCCTTCTTTGGGATTCATTGCCCTGTTTTGTTGTACTGCCTATGCACTACCAGTGTTTATTTCACTTTGTTTCTTGTATATATGATGTATTGGTGACATATTGTACACAAGACTTGTCAAATGTAATATTATAATAGGTTAAGATACAGTATAACCATCTGTTTAATTGGGGCAGGCTTGGGTTACCCATATATCAATCAATTTGTAGGCTTAATTCAAAAGCTTTTTCCTTTGATCCCTTTTCTAAATCTTTCCAAAGCCACACATGATCCTAAAAGGCCTTAAAATTGACTAATTGTCATTATTAGTAATTTAACTAATTTTCCTAATGTTTTATAAGAAAAGTTTTTTTTTTTTTAATTTATGGTACCTACTGATGTTAACTCGGAATCAACTTCTGATCATCTTTAACTCCCAATTAATACTCTTCAAACAAACTCTCTTTCATATGAGGAGCATAATCCCTACCCATGACTTCCATCATCCTCAAGGACAAAAACCTATTTCCATGCCAACGCCATCCCAAATCAACTACTCTACCACCATAAAATGAGCACCAGGCAGCCATCTAGCCAATCCTAGCCAGCTAATACAACAATCTGGACTTATTTTTTTCTGATGATTCAAACACATTGGTTTTAGGTTTGAGACAATTTAAATTGCATTGCATCTTCAGGACAATCATAAATTTGGAAAAGAAACAAGAATTACAACTACTCATGATACCAAGCAAATTATAAATGCTATGGAGTCGTGCTTTGGGACAGTTGAACAACTTTGTACATGTCTTGTCGTCGTGTATACTTTGTCATCGTCACCTTAATATCACTTCAGTAAACCTCCATTAGCCAAACCCCCTTTATATTAAAACCTGTGCCTAGTACCAAGTCAACCCTGGTCTGAATTTCAGCAATTCAGCACTTTCATATTTCTTTCATTAGTAGACACAGGGACAGCTGATCATAACAAAGAGTGGTGGTGATTTTATGATATAAACATATTCAAATCATGTTATATGTTGTCTGGTTTTATGCTGAGCACATACCAGTGCAGATGAAGGGATTTTACTTTAATCTCATTGACTACCAAACTAGCTTATACTATTCAGCAGTGGCATAACTAGACATTTTCATCTAGGGGGGGGGGGTTGAAGGGGTACAATTTGTGTTTGTGTGTGTGGCTTTGAGCTTAAACTTTAAAAAATTCTGACATTTCATTTGGGGGGAAGCAGGAGAGGCAAGGATTCTTAAAATGGGAACTCTGACCCCCCTCTGGTTACGCCACTGCTATTCAGCATATTACACCTTAAGTGTAGATTTAATCTTTGATCAAGTGTCTTCTATTGGCATTAGCAACTGTTTCCTTTCAAACGTAATCACCAGAGGCCTTTGTTTCACATTTTATTTATATATTTACTATTTCCTCTAACATTTCCATCCTGTAGATTCATGGTGTTTGCATTTTCGTGAAAAAAGGTAATTTTGTAAAACAATGCAAAAAATAACCACAAATTTTATTAACTATGATTGTATTTATCAGTCACAATATGAATGTCTGTATACTGATTTTTCATGATGTTTTGAAATACCAAACTGAGGCATTTTAATAAAACTTAATGAGAGTTTTAGATTAAAAGTTACCAAAATATTCCCAGATGTTGATTTTAAGCTTACTTTTTATGGGCTTAGGGATGTTTATAATCCCAGCACTCCCCTGATGTTAATCACTTAGACATGTATTTATGTGGCTTCTGGCTGTGGTTTGGACAGGGGAATTGTTTATCCCAAATCCCCCATGTGGTATGCTGCTAATAACATTAAATTCATACATTGCCATCCTTTGATCTGGGACAAATGATTTGTGAATCCCAATTATATATATAGCTTTGTATTTAATGGCATGAAATTCAAACAATCCTAGCTTGTGATCTGGGACAAAGGAATTATGTGATCTGCTGTTAATGACATTAAATTCCTTCAGTCCGGCCCATTTGTGATCTGGGACATTGTATTTATATATATCCCAAATGTTCATGTTGTTCAGTGTTATAAAATGATATTAACATTATTCTATGATCTGGGACAAGTGAGCTACAGCCTCCCAAATATTCCTGTGGCTTGGTGTTAATTACAAACAATGCTTGGAATGTTTGATAGTTCACCTTAACATTGTGTAATCACACTGTATACCTTGTTTGTAATTCCATTTTGCTTTTGGGATACATCTTGTATACTAGTAACACATAAATGTTAAAACTTCTCATTCCTAGTTTTGGGACACAACATTTGTCTCGTAGCTTGGTTCTAGCCATAGGATCAGGTATGCCATTGTTCTGCTTTAGAAAGAACATTCATCTTTTTGGACTTTGGTTTGCCAGCATAACACATAAATTATATGGAAACAATAGCCAATGGAGGATGTTTCCTATTTTTGGGGGGCCTCTCTCTAAACTCAAGGCATATACTTCATTTTCCACATATGTGACATTGCATTTAATATACAGTGACTGTAATTTCATTTTATGAATATTTGAATCCATTCATCATCGAGTTAAATCAAATGATTGAAGGCAGGGTTCATATGATGAAATAATAACATCCTTTGTGATTAAAATTCTAGTTGTCATACTGTTTACTTACAGGCATTTGATGGAAAATTCCTTTATATCAGATCGGTTGATTAATGGCTTTGTTAAATCATTGTGCAATGTTGAAAATTATTCTGATGAAAATTTCTCTATGCATGATGATATGATTGTATCTAAATCAGTTAATTAAGTAAAAGTCAACCATTAACCGAATTTACTTTTACCAATAATGCATATTCAGTAGCTGATGTCACAACTAACAACCTGAATGTGTTAACATTGTTTTTCCTTCAATTTGTGCTGTGGTTGTTATGGTTAATTAAAGTAGCAAGGAATTCAATAATTACACTCCCAAACGAGGTACATGAAAATATGATACTTTGTCTGAATTTCATTGGACAATTAATATCTAATGCATATTTAGTAGCTGATATAACAAACCACTAGATGCGTACGTTAGGGTTAGGTTTAGTCCCTGATAAGCGGAAGAGAATACATTTCTGATTGTGGCGAAATGTGGACATGCATGCCGATACGCTTAGTAGCGATGGAAATGTCACCAGTTTACCACTGCTAACCGTGAACCGAAACGTACAAATCGGCTGAACAAACAACAACCTGAATATGTTAACTTTTCCCATGGTCTTTGTGCTCTGGTTGTTAAGGATAATTGAGCTAGTAGAAAATTTCAAATTCAATTTTTTATACTCAAAACGAGTATTTGATGCTTAATTTACTGAATATCATTGGATCACCCACTTTGCCAGTTATTTTCCGATAGGTGTGTTCACAATCCGGTTTGTGCAGTGTTGCTATGGCTAATTAGATTAGCAGTGAATTTCAACTTCTATACTGCAAATGAGATACACTACTATATGATGCTTACTTTACTCTATATCATTGGACAATTATCTAGTGCATATTGTCACAACCACCAATCTATAAAATGTGTTAACATATGCTTTTGTGTCTCCCATGATTTTGTGCAGTATTTATGGTTAGTTAAATTAGCAGTGAATTTCAAATTTAACCATTATACTCCAAACAAAATTTACTGCATATCATTGGACAATTATCTAATGCATATTTAATAGTTGATGTCTTAACCACTGATCTAACTGTGTTAACATTTCTTGTGGTTTTGTGCAGTGAATGTTAATAAGCTTAATTCTGAATTCAACCCTTATAATACTTCAAGCAGTTTGTACTAAAGTTATTCATATTCAATAGCTGAGGTCACACTTAACAACAATGTGTTAAATGTTGTTTTCATGGATATATGTACAGTTCAAATATTATACTCTATATACAGAGCACTGAATTTCATTGGATGAATAATATATGCTCAACAGCTTTCATATCTAACAACAACCTGAATATGTTGATTGTTTGCATTCAATTCCACATTCATTCATCCATTATACTCAAAATTATAATATTAAATATGATGCTTCATTGACAAATGGTTAATATAATTTCCCACATATCATATAAATTTGTGAAGGTGTAATGTACTGTGGTCTATTTGCAGTGTTCATTAGTGAACATGTCAGGTTATGCTCAACCACACCCTTTAGTTTAAAATGTTTAATACATATGGTATATCCTGCATAATAATTTATGAAGATAATTTCCCCAGGTAAAAAACAGTAAGGTAGGCTAGTTATGTGTTTCCACCTGGAAGGGTGTTTCGCTTGGTGTGCAGCCAACCTTGTCGGTGGATTGTTTGCCAAATTTGGCATGATTTCATGATAAATCATTAATCCATTGCAGCAGTGAAGCTACATCATGTATATCACATCCATATGATTGTTATAGATGTGGTGCAGTGTCCATTTTGAACCAAAGTATAATTTAAATTCTACTATTATACTCCGGATAGTTCAGGTATATATAACATTAAAATATACTACATTATCAAATGGTTACTTTATTGCATTTATATCTGATAAATCATATATAGTGTTCAGTGTGACCATAAGCATAAGTCTCTATATATTCTAGATTGGGCACATATTTAACTCACGATGTGTGTTCTTTTACTACGGTACATATTCTAATTATTTAATGACAGTTAGTGGATGTTATATCCTACATGCCACACCTAGTGTTGAAAATCTTTTTGTATGATTTGTGTGCCATGAACATATCAAAATAACAACATAGTCCAGGTAGCTTCACATAATATGATTATTGTATCTGACTTGAGCTGATAATCAGGTTAGAAATTCAACTCACAATTTTACTGACGTATCCTTCTGACTATAAACCACAGTATGATGTTATGTATGCATAAAAATCTTTGAAATGTTACATAGGTATTCTGCATTGCTTAAATATTGAGAATTAGGTGTGGAGCATGAAAGAGCTTCATGAACTGATTCCCTTCTAGTGTTTAGCTTTGACAACAAAAGGCAGTTTATAACCAGTTTATATCATTGAGAAGAAGCGATTGTTATTTCATATTTTTTTATTTCAGAGTGGCTTAAATCTCAACTATCCAATTGTATGTTTTTCTCATAGCTTGTATAGTTCACTACATAACATATTAAACTTTCCCAATATTCACACTGCCATGATGCATTGTTCAAAATGATATATATATATATAATTCAAGCACTCATACAGATTTTGGTATATACGATCCACGTTAGTAATGTATATACCATACTTATTCCCTGCATACCACATTAATGTGTGACTTTTGCTTCATCAGTGTAATATCATTCTGCTGTTCATATCTCCAGTCTGATAGGTCAATCTTTTACGATGACTGCTGTAGCTTGTACTTATTCTTCAGTGTTATATTAATTGATTACATGTAGGGTATATTGTTCAAAATCATGTTTACCCAGCATCAAGTGACTTCATCTAACAGATAAAATACTGGTCACTCTGCAGAATGCAATGTCAGTATCAGTTGTGTTGATCATTGAGTGTGGTGGGGGCAATTTACTTATTCATTTGTCAAAGAGTAGTTAACATAAAACCACTTCCCTCTCCCCTAGTACTACCAATTGAGCTATCATGACTCACCAGTGAGAGAACAGCAAACTACTAGTACCTGATACAAGATTCACCTACTGAGTCTATGGTTTGATTGTTATTGCAGTCATGTTATAGGATACCTGGAAGTTTTACCATACCTGTTAAATCACCCACCAAATATCTAAGGCTAAGGTTATTACCAAATGCAGTTAAAATCGTATCATTGTAAGCGTATAATGAAATTTAATATTTAAAGTTACAGAATCAAACAAAAACAGGAAAAATCAGCTAGTTTGGTTTTGTAAATCCTTAAGTGATCGAACTTGCATGAACCTATTCATATATATATATATATATATATATAATAGGTCAATCTAACCAAGACATTCATGTGAGGTACATAAATATTTTAGTTTGGATTGCTTTCTAATAGCAGTATTCAAAGAAGAGAGTGATTTTTCTCAGCATTCACTGGCAAACCACCAGTCCAGCCCATCTAGCTGGTACGTGCACCACCTGTTCTTTGAACAGATGGTTCTGGTTTGAGCCCCAGTGTGGTGGGTGGTGTTTAACATTCTACTCTTCATATAGAGAGATGGGAATATCTTTGCAGCAGTCGGGAGATGGCCATTGGTATTGAATTATTTATGACATGCATGTAGAAAGTATTAATAAACCAACAATTTTACTCAAATGTTACATTTTAACAATAACAATGTGACACATTATGATTGCAGGCTATTGGCCTGTGAAAAGGATGACATATTTGATCATATGCTCTCCATATATAGCTTCAAGTCCCTTAATCGTATCTTCCACCTTTGAAATGGAAAACTGGGAATATTACATATTTGTTCTGGTATTCCTGATATTTGCATGTGTAGGAATCATTTGTTTGTCTACCTCACTCTTGCACTAAGTAAGGTCTAACTATATAGATATACATAGGCCACATTGTTAATATTATTTCCTATATTTTTTGCATTTGTGTATATTTATTTATTTTTTCTTGGGGGTGGGTAAGTTTAAAAGCTGCTACTGGAGAGAATGATTAGTTAGTACTTACTGGTTAGATGTGTCAGAATTATGCATGTACAACTCAGACAAATATACTGTCATGACACCAGAACCTGACACATTGCACCAGAACCTGGTATTAAAACCAGCAAATTTGACACTAGAGAAGTCGGATAGCAAAACCATAGAAACCTAACAGCAAAACAAGAGATATCTGAGACTAACAAATAAGAGGGGATATAAGTGAATGGGGATATAAGTGATGAGGTATCTTGCAGGGAGGGGGTTATGTGGGGATGGTCAGGGAAGGGTTCCATTTTGTTGTTCAAACATATTCATAGCATTAGCAGTAAACGTTATGCCAAAATGAGACACTACCCCAGATCCTAGTACAAAAAAAGCGATGGAGAACCAAAATGTGGTTGACCTTATCCAGGAGACGTATCAAACTATTGTTTTGGGAGGGGGGTATCTTATTGGGATGAAATTCCCATATTAATGTCACCATATCATTGTATGAACAAGGTATACTTGTCTAAGTTAAATATTTACCATTATGCACTTGCACTCTTTAAAGTAATGTTTTACACTAACGAATATTGCGTGAGGTGTATCATTCATTGCTGTATTTAATAACCATTTAATCATCGGTATTCGGTGTTATGAAGTGGGGATAAATTGTGACAAGGAGTGTAAGCATGTTTCAGCCATCAATTCTTCCACCTTAATTTATATTTACTAGTTCATGTTGTATTTTTCTTTCCTTCATCTCCCCGAACGGATTTAAAATGTGCGATTGAATGACAGAATGAACAAGTTAGTGAAAGTTGGGAGAACCTATGCTATATATATTGGTATTTCAGTTTCTCCCAAATGTTCATTTATATGCTTGAAAAAATGCAAAATGAAAAAAAGGAAAACATCCTTAATAAACAACGAAACAGCACAATAACATAATGTTGTATTTTATGTGTATATGTGTGTGCATGTATGTGAATCTCAATATGATAGATAAGATTCACATGAGATGTGCCATATTGATTTTGTTCTTTGGACCAGAAATATCTTGTCCACCGAAGAATTAGCATTAGACCAACTCCAAACATCTCCCTTTGCCCTCTCCCCAATATCCTCAGAAGTAGAAAAAAAATACCCCGCCACGCCTCCCCCCCCCCCCACCCACGCCCTCCCCCCCGCCCCCCGC
>JAODAF010102964.1:0-10782 GCA_027574765.1 Molpadia intermedia | reverse complement strand
AAAACGACAAGGGCCAAAAAGGCCAATCACAGAACAAAACAACCAAGGAACCCCCCAATATAGATATGTATCTACAACCAAACCCAAAAGATAACCTCAGCCTAAGCATATGCAAGGTGAAAATGTACTGAATGTGCCAAATTAAGTAGTACGTTTACCTATTCAACCAGAGGACATTTATGTCTCTTTGCAATCAAATGGCAACACCTTAATGTCACACAGGGGTCAAAGGTACCTTTGAGATTTGAATATGGTGCCAAAAACTGAAATATTCAAAATCAAAACGGTCACCCGGAAGCGGTGTCAACTATTGGATTACAATAGCATAACTCCCGATCCTAACAGACATTTCCTTCTCAAGTTATTGCCAAAATACTAGTTTGTGACCACTAATTGACCTTTGATCACATGACTGTTTTGTTTAAAATTGTTCCCATACCCTATTCATATTCACAACTTATTCACAACCTAAAATATCAACTGTGTCAGACATTTGGTGAATAAAATGTCTCAAAATCAACATCAAAATAATAGTTTGTGACCACTAATTAGCCTTTGCTGACAATTTTTTTCTTTGCTCCTTTTCTCTCAAAATAAGCATAATTTTTTATTTTACTTTTGGCCTTTTGACCTTGGAGTCAGTTGTAGTTTGACATGCTGATTTCAAAAAACAACAAATATGTACGACCATCCAAACGTTGACCTCTGATATTACTTCTCACATGAAGGTCGCACAGGGGTCAACCCATTGACATTTCTGATCGGAAGGTATCTTTGAGATCCGAATATGGCGTCAAAAGTTTCAATATCATAAAAAAAAAATCAAAATGGGTCACTAGAGGTTAAGGTGAGGTCAAAGATCACCCGGAGGAGGGCCGACTATTGGATTACAGTAGTATAACTCCAGACCTTGAATTGACATTTAATTCTCAAGTTATTGCCGAAATACTGGTTTTTGACCACTAAATGACCTTTGGTGACCTTGACTCACATGACCGTTATGTTCAAAAACATTCCTCTACGTATCCCATTCACAACTTGTCCCAAAATATCAATCATGTCAGACCTTGTCACAGGGAGTTATTGCATTTTTAATATTTCGGTTTTCTTGACCACAACTGACCTTCGGTGACCTTTTAAAATATCAAATTAAACACACATCAAATACCCACTATCAACCAACAACTTCATGCCAATTTTGAATAAATTGTGACATTCCATTATTTTGTTCTTTAAAGTCAGAATGTAGACAAATTTGCATAGAATGAAATATGTCAAGCTTTAATACAGGCAAATGAAGCACTGTTGTTGTATTCCTTTAACCTAGTGGCCATACTGTGCATCATTAGCTACACATGTATGATGTACAGGTATATATATGCTTCTATACTAACTGTCCTTCACAACTGGGAGCTACCTGGGAGCTACAGTACATCACTGTTTAGTTTTTCAAACCACAGAGGAGATTAGGTTTACACCAAGTCTATTGTTTTCTAGTAGGCCCCCTACATGCTGCAAAAAATCTTAAAGTGGTATATAGCCAGATCAAGTTGTTACTTAATATTATTTTATTTTCTTATTAGGGCATTGTCTGATTTTAACTCCAGCTCATATGTGTTGGTAAAGAAACCTGCTAAGGGACTGCCAGTCTGTGTTTACTGAATTTTTGGCAGTAAATATGCATATAACAACATTTATAGAAATGTCACATTAAGCCCCATCCACTTGCTAAAATTCATGAGACATGCACCAAATTCATCACAGACAGACCATCTAATAATCATGAACGACAAAATGTACCATATATATTATCAATCCAGACTGTTGCTCATGATATATCGTACTTAAAAGATTAAGGTCACACAAGGACATGCAAACAGATGCATATATGCTATACAGACACTTGTAAACAGTACTACGTTGGCAAGAAGGTAAAAAATAACCTAGGAAAGCATTCATCTCTTTGATCAATATATGCATCATTACCAAGTAATACAACAATGAAAAAAATCACTGAAAATTAGGGTTTTCGACAAAAATATTGAAATCACTTAACACCTTTTATGCGCTACTATTTGAACATGCTATTTAAGACACGTCCATCTAAATTGAAAATTTACATCATGAAGGTATGTAAAGGGAAAGTCAAAGTATGTTGTCCTTCATTCATCAGTAGCTGAAGCAAAGGCGATAACTGTGGAAGCTCTGATGGTGAAGTTATAGATCTCATCTCCCAATGCTTCCAGCTTTTCCTCTATTGTTCCACCTTCAAGAAGTAATGTCTGATCTGGTGGTATGGTACACTGCAGTAATTCATCATTGTCATAATTTAGGAGTGTGATGATAATGGTATTTGGAGTCTGTCCTTCTTTGCCAGCTACAATACTCGCACTCACAGTCTTTGTTTCAGGAACATCGAGCTGGAAGAAATGAAGTGTAAATAAATAAATCAATGTGTAGTATAGAGGTAGGTCAGTGACTAGTTTGACAGTTGATGAAGCATTTGCTTGTCAGTTGCAAGGCACATGGTTCAATTTATGGCTGGGCTATAGAAAAGACAAAGAAAGATCATGGTACATGTTGCCTTTTTACTTGGTCTTCAGCATATGAGATGAGGCAATCCTCATGTTGACGGCAAGGTCATGTAAAAAAGACAATCTAAGGCCTATTTTTGTGGACATGGTAGACTGCACAGACTTAGTGGCATGTGCAGGATGTCTAAAGTCCCCAAATGATTTGAAAGTATGTTGTGTGTGAGGGATCAAAGGGGAGGGGTGTTTGTAGTTGTGATATGTAGTTTCATGTTTCTGTTATTTTAGGCATGTTGTTCAATTCAATTGCATACATGTACATCTACAGTAGGCCTAGGCTACTACATTGCAGAGGGATTCTATTGGACCTGTATTGGACTGAACAATACACATAATACTTTCCTATAAATATGCCTTATTTGTAATTTCTATTACATTTTACGTAATATCGGCATCGGCTGATATTGTGATTGTAATATTGGTATTTACCGATATTTGGATATCGGCTTATCACTACTATACAGGGACAAAGGTAATTTACTTAATATATGTTAAACCCTTTCCACTCATCTACCACCCGTGACCATCATATATAGCTATAGTATCAGATGCGTGCAACATTCGTTTCTTCAGATATTGTGTTCACAAGCTCAAGGGTCACAAACATACATACACACACATATACACACACACATGCACAAATGGTGAATTTAGTGCATAGGTTGAAATTCTTGAGTAGTGCATGTGAAGTAAATATCTCATTTAGATTTGCTCTCTGCTAGTAGGGTCATTACTTTGTGTGAAAATTGAATACTACTTACTGTTATGGTAGATTCTCGGGTACTGGATAAGGCAAGTTGTTTGAAAAACTTGTTATTTTGGCCTGCTATATGTGGTCACCAGATTTAACGGGAGATGTTGCTGCTTGATTCCATAGTGCAACTGGTAATACTGTGCAATCCTCTTTTAACTTGATGTTGCGGACAGTTTGCCCACTTGGGATAGTGTGCGAAAGTTCATCCTGTAATAGAAAAAAATGTTTAATATTACTGAATATGGTATATAGTGAGTTGTATATGATTATATGAAAGTATAAATTCTTGTGGATAGTTGCAGCATGCTCATGAGCGAAAATATGCTAGAGAATAGGGTTTGGGCTGCAAGTTTGTTTAATCCCTTCCAATCCTCTGTTGCTTCTCATCATTTAGGTGAAGCCGTCTTTGGAAGGTATTCGTTGCTATTTTCAGACACTTTCAAAATTCATTCTGTTGATGCGTAATTCAATATTGAAACCAAGTCAGTAGGGTGAAAGATGACTGAGCTATGATGTCCAACAGTCTTGTTTTTATGGTAAAAGTAGGTAATTTTCACACATGTGTTGGAACTTTTTTATAGTCATGAAATGTCTGATGATATGTCATATGTTGGAAAGTGAATATAGGAGGGGATATATGTACTGGATGACTGTTAAGGAATGGAAAGTATGAGAAGGGTTGTCAATGATTGCTGAATATATATAACAGGAATCAGTTTGTGTTGTACTACACTGTACGGTGCCAATAAAAACGAATTTTAGTGTAGTGATATCTGCATGTTCTTAGAGGTTGGCAGCCCAAATTTCAAGTAAAGAGTTTACAAATTGTCAAGTCTTGATTCTCTATTTCTCTATTCACCAATTAAACTCACACATTTTCCATTTTTGTTAAACTGAGGAAGATATATATATATCTTACCTGAACAACTTCACCAGACACTATTATTAATGGTGTCCCTGGTTGAGACAAATTGACATCTTTTAGTGAGACATGTTCTGGTGGTGGTGGGTAGATGATATGTACAGATGTTTGGATTGTGTCAGGACTCAAGTCTTTTAATGGCGTTGCTGATAGCACCTGCGTGTTCTTATTGAGTAGGACACAAAAGCGTCCTTTTTGAAAGTTACGAATTAAGACAGTTTTCTCGTTTGGTAATTTGTGTCGTAGGTTTTCGTCGTAACAGACTGCTTTCACTACACCTGTATTGTCTGCAAGGCCAACAACTAGAACATCCCCATCCACTTTCTGTTCAGCAATGTAGACTTTTAAGGCCTTCGGATATGCTCCATAAGTGTGTTTCGATTTCAATAGTTGAGCTATTGTTTCCATCTGTAAGAAAGTATGACATGATGGAGTAAGAAAAAATAGTAAAGAACAAATATGTTATGATAGAACAAAACAAATAAAATTCATACGTACCACTTTCTATTTCTTAATATGAATGTCTGAAGCTTGTGTTGTAGTCAATGCAAGAATATAGGGGACCTGCATACTTTCATGAAAGCTGATTTCGCAAAGAAATCCATGTTGGTTTATGATCACTGTAGTAGCTTTCAAGTACTCCATTACCAATTATTTTAATACTAGGAATATTTGCGTAGATATGATCTAGGCAAGAGTTATAATCTGTTGTAGGAATTAGTAAGAGTTGCTTTAGTTCAGGTTCTCTGTGAATAGAGAGAGAAGGTTGGTTTTGTCTGCTGAATCTTGGAGCATGTCAACATTGAAGTCACCAGTAATCAATGCAGGTTGTGAGTGATCCATATGACTCAGTAAGTTGTTCAGAGCTTTCAGGAATTTGTGGATAGGATTCTTTTTAGACCTGTAAATTACTGCAATTTGAATAGTTCCAGCAGGTGTTTCTTTGGTTGTCAAAGTAATTTCAATATTATTTGTATTGAGTGATTGCTCAGTCAGTGTTGTGATATTATCTCTTGTGTAGATCACAGTGCCATATGGAGAAGAATTTGTGAAATGTGGCATTCTGTGAAAATCAGCAGAAATAATTGTAGTGTCATGTCGTATTTCGGAAATGTGTTTCCTTAATGATCTTACAAGATCTGATTCTGATGGAGAATTGTAGTATTGTCAAAACTTTAAAGGTTTGATAAGATTGATACAGATTTTCATTGATCGAGTTGAACGCAAGTGTTCCATTTCCTTGACAACATTTGGATCAACATTAATCTTTTCAGGGTTAAGGTCAAGTATGTAGAAGCCATTCTGGGATGTCACTCTACTTAATGCAGCATAGCAATGAATGTGACATTGTGACCTACCACTGGACATGTCAATGACTATCTCTCTCAATGTATCTCCTTGACACATGTGGACCGTCTTTGCAGTTGCTGGTCGGAGGGGAAATTGTTTTCGCATAACTTCTGCATTTTTGTTACGGCCAATTCTAAATTGTCTACTTATTTGAGATATTGGTGTCCATGATGCAGACATCTTAGAATTATGTGTTTTCTTAGATTGTCGACTTGCTTTACCCACAATAATAGTATCGAACTGTACCCATATAGTGTGAACGTGGTTTTGTTCCATATTCTTATTATACTTGACAATATCATGAGTCCATCTTTAACTGAAACATTGAGGCAGAGGTATACTCTTTGATCAATACCTAACGACAGTTCAGTGAATAATTCCATTGTCTTTTGTGGGTCATTGGGTATGCATTTTAGTATTTTATGTTTTACTGTTTTTGGGACATCCCCAAGAACAACATCTTGCGATCTAACTTTAAACTTTGTAGTGGTAAGTTGGAAAAAAACACTTTATTGTTGTATGTATTAACTTTCATGTTTGTTTGATAGAGATGTGTGGCATTTCTTGAAACATTATCGTTTATAAATTGTCTAGTTTTCAACATCATCAAATCATTATTTGTTTGATTGCCTTCTCGTAGTCGATTTATAAGTTCAGCAAAACTCTGATCATCTTTCTGTCGCATGATTCCAGTTAGTTCAAATGCCATAAAATGGTCCTTCCATAAATTACATGCGAGAGGGTCATAATCTTGAGCAAGATCATTTAATTTCCATCCATCAAATACTGGCTTGAGTTGAAAGAGATCATCAACAGCAATAATGCTTACACCTACAAATATGTTCTTGGTGCCCATATGTTGCTGCAGTCTTTTATCTATGTATGTTAACATTCCATTACCAGCCATAGAGATCTCGTCAATGAAAATTATTTTAAGATTTCAAAACTTAACTCTAAGTGCGTTCAGCTTGTCTAATGTTAATGCCTTGTAATGAAATCCTTAACTAGCTACAATGTGTAGAGCACTGTGAATTGTGCTGCCTTTGATACCATATGCTGCTTTGCCTGTTGGTGCCATTAGGAGAATGTGGATATCATCAGGATCATTTTCAGGCTGACTAGAATAGTACTTCAAAAGTGCATTATACAAAGCCTTCAATACTTGGGATTTGCCTACACCAGCACCACCAGTCAGAAATGAATAAAGAGGTTATTGCTTTGTCTTACACCAATGCAATACACAGTAGAACAAGAGCCCAAGGGCACTATGGATCCTTGCTTAGAGGGATATAACAATTTAAATAATGCGTTATATATCATCAACAATTTTGGCTTAATATGTCCCAAAATGTATCAAATTTGTCCCAAAATATCAAAATTTGGCTCTATAAAGTATTAAAAAGCATTTTTCTGATTTGACCTTCAGGATCAGTTGTGGTTTAGCAATGCTGGTTTAAAAACTACACAAGAAATCTTGTGGATTTCATTTGTTTGATGTTTTGTTTCTTTTCATTTTGAGAGTATTCTTTATGTTGTCTTTTCAATTTCAGTCTTTTAAGGTTTTGTTTCTTTTCATTTTGAGAGTTTTTTTTTTGTATCTTTCATTCGTTTGATGTTTTGGTTTATTTCATTATGAATATATACACCTTCTGACCTAATGACTGTTATTCCCATTACATTATTTTGCTTTTCTTCTTGACAGTGCATTTTGTCTTGTCTTGTAATTCTTTTGCGATTAAGGTTTTTCTTCATTTCTTGTTTTCTGTATGCACTGCTAGTTGCTCTAAGTTTTTACATACGTTTAATAGCACTGCTGGAATGGGTGTTGTTGGGAGGTAATGCAGTGATGTCCATTTTCTGTTCATCTTTATGTTGTTGCCATGTTTTTTGTCTATTTAGTTCTTCTTGGACCCGTTCTCTTGTTGTTTTCGGTTTTGAAGATTCAAGAATCGGTGTCATAAGACAAAGATCAGTATTGTTAAGTCTATACACAATATCATAATACTTTGTATTTGTGTTTTGTATGTAACTTGCACGTTTATTTAGATCTATTTTGTCAATGAGATTACCACATGCTGGAAAACGAAGCAATTTTCATTGACTACCACATACAACATTGGTATATATGTCAGTTTGCAATAGTTTGGCGGCAGTCATTAGTTCCACTTCAGTAGCCACACTGAATCCATTGCCATATGGGATGTTTGAATGTAGTCCTGAACTGATTGACTAGTAGATGGTAGGTCACATTATTGAAGAGATTGTACTACCAAGCGTCTTATGATTTTATGATTATTTTCAGACTTTGTTATTAAGAATGACAAGCATCTAAACAAACAATTTCCATCATCCTTTATTTTCCAAATATTACATGGTCTTGCAGTATTACTGGATTATATATATTGGATTAATAATATGTGGGGAATTTTGATAACAACTGGCATGAATGTGCTCCTTATTGTGTGTTAACTGCTTCAATATGTCAATTGTTTTAATACACCAGTACCTTGCAACACTTTTATGCTTTTTCATTACCTTGCAGTACCTTCTTTTGCTTTAGCAGCACTTCACAGTACTGTACTTTTTGCTGCTTTGCAAATGTCTTTGTGTTTGTTAGTACTTTTAAGTACTTTTTTCTGCTTCTTCAGCAGTTTTTTGTGTTGTTCAGTATTTTGCTGTACTTTTTTAGTACTGTAACTGATTCATTACTTTGCAGTACTTTTATGCTTTTTTAGTACCTTTTCAGTACCTTGCAGTAATTTTATATGCTTTTTCAGTACCTTGTAGTACACGTTTATGCTTTTGCAGTACTTTGCAGTACTTTTGTGCTTTTTCAGTACTTTGCAGTTCTCTTTTGTGCTTTTCAAGCAATTTTGCATTACTGTACTTTTTGTTGCTTTTTTAGTACTTTTCAGTACTTTTATGCTTCTTCAGTCCTTTTTTGTGTTTTTCCAAATGTTCTAGCTTCTCCTCTAATGTTCCACCATTAAGGAGTGATGTCTGATCTGGTGGAATGGTACAATGCAGTAATTCATAATTGTCATAATTTAGGATTGTGATGATAATGGTATTTGGAGTCTGTCCTTCTTCGCCAGCTACAATACTCGCACTCACAATATTTGTTTTAGGAACATCGAGCTGGAAGAAATGAAGTGTATAGAAATAAATCAATGTGTAGTATAGAGGTAGGTCAGTGACTAGCTGGACAGTGATGAAGCATTTGCTTGTCAGTTGAAAGACATGTGGTTCAATTTATGGCTGGGCTATAGAAAAAAACAAATAAAGGTCATGTTACATGTTGCCTTTTTACTTTGGCATATGAGACAATCTAAGGCCTATTTTTGTGGACACGGTAGACTGCACTGCAGTACTTAGTGGCATGCGCAGGATGTCTAAAGTCCCCAAATGATTTGAAAGTGTGTTGTGTGCGAGTGATCAAAGGGGAGGGGTGTTGTGCTCTCCCTTAATAGTACACTTGAATAGTACATATTGAGACTATAGTTTACTTCCGAAATGGCATAATGGGCAGCAATTTTGCAACATGTTTATATGGGGAGCAGTTAAAGTTCTGTGGAATTCAGAGTTGCTAGATTTTTTGTGACATGTAGTTTCAGGTTTCTGTTATTTTAGGCATGTTGTTCAATTCAATTGCAGGTACATCTACAGTAGGCCTAGGCTACTACTAATTAAAAAGATAAAACATTGCAGAGGGATTTCATTGGTCCTGTAAGAGTTTATGAGTGACTTAGACTGAATATTACACATAATATTTTCCTATAAATATGTCCTATTCCATTACATTTTACGTAATATCGGTATCGGTATCGGCTGATATTGTGATTGTAATATTGGTATTTACCGATATTTGGATATCGGCTTATCACTACTATACAGGGACAAAGGTAATTTACTTAATATATGTTAAACCCTTTCCACTCATCTACCACCCGTGACCATCATATATAGCTATAGTATCAGATGCGTGCAACATTCGTTTCTTCAGATATTGTGTTCACAAGCTCAAGGGTCACAAACATACATACACACACATATACACACACACATGCACAAATGGTGAATTTAGTGCATAGGTTGAAATTCTTGAGTAGTGCATGTGAAGTAAATATCTCATTTAGATTTGCTCTCTGCTAGTAGGGTCATTACTTTGTGTGAAAATTGAATACTACTTACTGTTATGGTAGATTCTCGGGTACTGGATAAGGCAAGTTGTTTGAAAAACTTGTTATTTTGGCCTGCTATATGTGGTCACCAGATTTAACGGGAGATGTTGCTGCTTGATTCCATAGTGCAACTGGTAATACTGTGCAATCCTCTTTTAACTTGATGTTGCGGACAGTTTGCCCACTTGGGATAGTGTGCGAAAGTTCATCCTGTAATAGAAAAAATTGTTTAATATTACTGAATATGGTATATAGTGAGTTGCATATGATTATATGAAGGAATAAATCCTTGTGGATAGTTACAGCATGCTCATGTGCAAAAATATGCTAGAAAATAGGGTTTGGGCTGCAAGTTTGTTCAATCCCTTCCAATCCTCTTCAGGGGTTGCTTCTCACCCTTTAGGTGAAGCCGTCTTTGGGAGGGATTCGTTGCTATTTTCAGACACTTTCAAAATTCATTCTGTTGATGACGTCATGGAATCTCTTAACTGACTTTGTGTAGGGAAGCTAATCAATTTGTACACAGTATTCCAGCTAATAGATAGTGATAAATCATTGCTTTTATGGCTATTGCCATATGCTATATACATGTAGGTTCTGCAGTAGGGTTAAGCTGCGTAATTCAATATAGAAACCAAGTCAGTAGGGTGAAAGATGACTGAGCTATGCTGTTCAACAGTCTTGGTTTTATGGTGAAAGTAGGTAATTTTCACACATGTGTTGGATCTTTTTTATAGTTATGAAATGTCTGATGATAAGTCATATGTTGAGAAGTGAATATAAGAGGGGATATACGTACTGGATGACTGTTATGGAATTGTGGTAGTTTTGTCCGTCCCTCACAAACAAAATATATACAACATTTTTGCTAGTTAACGCAACAAATTTATTTTCTCAGAAAGTACCTTATCTATTGACAGACTACATCAGTTACCCAGAAATAAATATCACAAGTCACTGAAACCTTGTGGGTCCTAGTTATTT
>JAODAF010102853.1:0-10783 GCA_027574765.1 Molpadia intermedia | reverse complement strand
CGAAGGTCCCAGGGGGACCGAAAATTTCAACTTTATTTTCAATATAGTACTTCTGTTTTGTCAATCATGAGTTTCATATCTTTTTTGTGCATATATATATATATATATATATAAGACAGGGCCAGGCTAAGAGGGCCCCCAGGTGTAGGCAAATGTCATAATGATGCACTCTTTGAAGACAAATGTGTATACTGTGGGAGGTACTTTAGGAAGAGATGTTTAGGTAGTCCTAAATGTAGTTCATCAATTAAACAGTTTTAAGCGACAAATGATACCGATGGAACATAAGGGTGACTAGTGAGGTAATATAAATATCATTCAAATATTTGCAGGTGTGATATGTCTCTTTTTGGGGGGCTGAGGAACAGGAAATATTGTACTAAGAAATCAAAGCAACACATATGTTGAAAATCCTTTTAATAAACAGTTTTTAATAAACAGTGTAATCAAGTTCAGAGAACAAGAATATTTGATATTAGCCCTACCCACTCATGCATATTAATGAGAAAATGTTTATAACATTAGTACATATCACCAACTATTACATAATCATATTAAGTATGAAGAAATTTGGATCATTGCAAAGTTTTAAGAAATTTATATTATGCCCTACCCACTCAATAGTCATAAGATAAACAACAAAACACAATAGGGCACAGCTACACATCATGGGACATCTCCATGTAGAAAACTGCCATCATGACTGCATAGGTTCCTGAGACTAGGGTATTAGAATCAAAGATAAAACACAGTCCCATGCCACTTTCCAAATGTTCTATATCCTAAGCATGGACATCATGTTTTGCATTATAAATTACATTAATACTTTAATGGTGTATTTGCTTATATGAGAATGCAGAGTTTGCAAAGTTTTCCATTTGTGTTTGACCTTTGGCACAGCAGAATTAAACATTCTTGTGGGTCTTTAGGCTGTAGGCCACAAGGATACAACTGATACAGATACGTATTTCCATCTCTTATATACTATACATGGAATTTTCATAATTTTTTTGTATCATTCTGTTTCGTTATACAGTCAAATTTGCATTTAAAATATCTGTTGCTAACTAAATTCTTAAATGACTGCATAGGTTCCTGAGCCTAGGGTATCAGAATCAAAGATAAAACACAGTCCCATGACACTTTCCAAATATCTATGAGTTAATCAAACAGTCCCCTGAGGTTTAAGGGAAAGCAAACATTTTGGCTCTTAGAATTTAGTGTAAGAGCAAACAAGAGGCATCTGTTTCAAGATAGCCCTCCTCAAGTTAATAATAATGGCCAAAAAGAATGTAAAGAACTAACAGACAAATGCAACAGTGGCTATTCATGCATTTCTTTGCATTATTTTGCCTGACTTTCTAATCAATGACTGGTGTCATTACAACTGAAATGTGAGACATCCCATTGTATCCCATGCTTTAGCAAAATTGTCATTTTTACACCTCAATTATATCCCACAAAATAAATATTTATCTAGTTTCTGTTCCATTTGAGTGAAAGTTGTAAAAATATTTTTGGTTCTTTCTGTTAATGTGGGTAAATAATATTAATAAGGATAAACCCTTAAAGAACCTTCAAACTAATAACATATTTCTGGGAAGGGTCCCTTTAAAGGATCGCTACAATAAATGTGGCATAACCAGCGACATGGGAAGGGTACATAATCCCCTTGGTTATTTACGTGTCTCACATTCTGCATCCAATCCATGTGTAATATATGTATCCCCTATGAGAATTAAATATTCAGATGTGTATAGACTTACATCCAATATTGAGGATTTTATTCTTCATGATTACCTATTGCATTCTGGTTAATGATAAGCAATCTATGGTACAGAGATAAATACTCACTTTTAATATATAGGGCTAGAGGCGCTGTTGTTAGAAGCACAATAAGAGGCTGTCCTCCAAACACAGCAAACAATGCTCCCCCTAAGGTCTGTGATGTGATGACTCTTTGTACATCTATTAGGGAAAAAAACAAAATCTCATATTGATTAGAAATTCCTATACTGTTGAAAAAGAATGACTGAAATAGTGAGAGACCTGTAAACTAGCCAGGAAGTTGGAAAAGGTTGGTTGGTTCAAAAAGGGAGAAAGGGTATATACCCTTTTGAAAAAAAATCATGCAAAATGGTGCCATTGGTAGCTGCTTTGAAGATGGGGTACATGGCCTCTGTGGCCTCCACTAGTATGACTGCACCAGACCATACACCAAACGTCTCATCCGACTGAAGTAATAGATATCTGATTTCTATATGCCCAAATGATGAGATGATCACATTTTTTTAGATTAATTAAAGCAGAAAAATGGAGTGCTGAAATATCCCCAGCCCTTGTCTCCAATGCCAATGATATATTGGGATGAACAGGATTGTCGTTGATATATCTCACTCCCCCACATTGAAAATGACTAGTATTATGTAAGAATTTCATTATGCATTTATTGAGAGATTCCATCATAAGCATATGCTTTATTCTGATAAATTGCTTGCAAACCATCTTAAACATGACACCTTTCAGACATTTTAACCATCTCCCAAAGCTTCACATATACTCAGCAATGCAGTTCTCCCAGGGGTCCCACAAAAACCAAAAATATAGCTGCAACATATCAGGGTTTCTCCCCTTGTTCCCTTTAAGACTTAAATAGCTTGACCCCATGACACAATCATAAACAATATATGTATTAAACATATATATCTATCATTCACTTACTTAAAGGATTATACTGGTTGTTTTAATGGCAATTTGGAATGGGAGAGGAATTGGGAGAAAGATGGGGGTGGGGTAGGGGTAAGCAATGAAAGGTGACACCCTTACCTCTGCCAAGTATTCACCATAAGAGTTATATGCATCAGCGTTATATGCATAGATATTCCAAATAAATCAAGTTTACGTCAATTCAATGAAACTGAATGCAAGTAATCATAATCATTACGTCTTTTATTATCGATTACTGATGAAATTTACCCTTGCATTGTTTTTACACCTGATTCAGCTAGATTTCATCAAATCAATCTCAGTACGACTTGCATTGCATCCCACTTCGGTTATGTTTTCATCTCCATGGCAACCCATTAGTTTATTCCCAGGGTGCCAAAGCTCCTGGGACAGATTATACTCACACAAATTTATCAACTGTGATTAAACAGTCACTAGTGAAATCATAGAGGTTCTTTATGTTTTCTATAAAAAAACTATTTTTCTTTAGAAAGCTTAGGTCTAGCTATAATAACTTTAAAAATAATAAAACCACATGATATCATTGATAATATTTGCTTCAGAAATTAAACCTTTATCCCATCAGAGAAATTAAAACCTGATAATTATGCAAATTATTTATCAACAAAATGGCTTATCCATAAATAAACTTGATATAACCATCTAAAGTGATGAAGCTAAAAGAACCTGATAGGGTCATACCTTCCCCCCTCTCCATCCCCTCCCCCATATGAATACCAATCGAGGTAAAGAATATGAGGCAGTTTATAAAGCAGACTCTACAAATTGTATGCCCAAGTAATATTTTCCCCTATTGTTGATTTCCATCTACAACATTACTGTGTTAAAAGCCAGGGATTGTTTCAGAACAGTCTTCAATTGCACACTGGTGTGTGGTTTACTCTGTTTAATCTAGAAGGCATAAATTTTCCACATAAAGTAATGGCACATGTCGCCATGCTATACACAAGAAATAAAAAAGATTTGGTTTTGTGACTCTCAGTTGGATGATGACCTCATGAATAGAATGGAGGCCACAACTAATAATTGATGGGATAAAGTATATGTACAAACAGACCGTCTATTTTCAACAAATGTGACCAATCACACACATATAGCCTTTCCTGGGGACTATGAGACCAATAGTGAGCATGGCCTAATTAATTTGATGAGAAGAAAATAGTTGTTGGAAGAGATAGTTAAAAAAAATAGCCCAAGGAACTAATACTGTGCATGACATGGCAACACAGCTAGTCTGCAAACATAAAACACTAACATGTCACGATGGTATACACATAATAAAAACAAAATAGGATTGAAGCTGTCGTAGTCAAGAAACATTACATAAGTCCACGTTAAGTTTATGACCGCATGAATAGCATAGAGGCCACAACTAATAATCAATGGGATAAAGTCTAATTAAGTATGTACAAACAGACCATCAATTTTCCAACAAACATGACCAATCACATGCATAGGCTTTCCTACATTTGTTGTTGGAGGAGGTACGGAGCATTGAAAATACTTCAAACTTAATAATGTGTATGACATGGCAACACTGAATTAGTAAACAAGTTTGTAATGGAAGAAGTGTGCAGCTCATAGTAGGTTTCTAATTAGATAGGGCATGACATTGCCTTTAAAATGCAAAGATTCATGTCAAGTCAAACTGAATGTGATTCATATGAAACTAATTGATCATTAAGAAGAACTATAATGGACTATTACCAGAGTTAATTCTTCCAAGTTTGTGTTCTTATTGTTGGGTACACTGCTATAGGTCTAGAACAATATCCTAAATATATCAGCAAATATGCTGCCTTGTCAGTGATGACTGATTAGTAACTTTGATTGGAGTAATTCATTAATGATGAGATAACAGATCATCTATTTGCCAACAAACGTGACCAATCACAAGTATTGATATTCCTTGGAACTTTGACAGGTCATTCTCCAGAAGCTACAAGCATGTCCTGATCGGAGAATCTCATCCTTTTAAATAATGCAGAAAGATGGAACACACCATTAAATATTGATAGCATAATGCATAAAGTAAACACAGATCATTTATTGATGACATGCAAATTTAAGTGACCAATCACAGATATATATTTTCCTGGGAGCTGTGACAGGTCGTTGTCCAGATTCTGAGTATCTCATTATTTTAAATAATGCAGAATCGATAGAAACCACCATTAAATATTGATGGCATAATTGCATATTAAACACAGATCATCTAAATTTGCTGACAAACATTATGATGCAATCACAGATATAGATTTTCCCTTTGACAGGCATAAGGCTGTTCAGAAATTTACAAGCTTGCATGTCCTGTTTATCTACATCTCATTATTTTGAGAATGTGTCATAAGTCTCACTCATGTCATTTCAGAAGTTGTTTAAAAATACAATATCTGCATATTCTGATATTCAGTAGGAAGTTACCAGCAAAAGTATTGTTTGATTTTCTCATGCACCCATCCTTTAAATAATAACTTTCCTTCAATGAAAACCATATTTCTTTACTTCATGATGGTTCATGTTTCTATTTATATACTCCCTGTAGAGCCCTATGCCTTGAGCAATGTTTAAAATTCACATACAAACTGCCATATTAATTAAAAGTAAGTATATACATGCAGAAAAGGTTTTCTCAGGAGAAAAAATGTTGAAGCACAATTTTCATCTTTAAATATTAAAGTTTGCAACTCATATACCCTTTCGCCCCTCTGGCATTGCTTACCTTTGAAAGTAAATATAATCTAAAGTAGTTATTAATTCTCAAAATATGACAATGTTCAAATACATGGGGCATTGGGCAATTATCCTCATAGCTTAATAAACAGCTTCTACTAAGGCTCTATGCTAATGTCTCTCAAGGTTTAACATCTCAGAGAGAAAAAAGATACATCATAATCCCTCTTTGATGGTACTAACTGTGTACATCTACTATGCAGACTACTGTGCAAAAACTGCCAAAATAGTTTTCAACATTTTATTTGTACTGTGCTGTCAATACAAACTATTACTTACTGTTGTTTTTGTTATGGAGAATGATTGATGACATAGCCTATATATAACATTGCCAATGGTAATGTGTTGAGCCTCTGTTTCTGATAGAGAAGACTGTACAAGTTACATGATACCAAATATTATGGTATCATTATTATTATTGAAATTAACTAAGAAATAAAACTGACCTGTAACCAAGATGGACATCTACTTTGGATGAAAGTAGTACACTGTCAGATTGATTGGATCTGGGGCATGATCAGGCATTGCCAAAGTTTTGGGGAAATGCATGGATGTATATTTTGAAAATTCACTTACATATATGGCTGGGGGGAGGGAGATGTGGCACTCATACCCTATGTGCCCCATTGGCTATGGTCATGGACATGATGAAGCCACAAAATTCATTATCCAGTCAGAAATACTGACTGGGAAATTCATAAACGAACTTGTGACTTTATACACTTCAGTGATTGGTAGCTAACTTAATAGCTAAGTATCATTTAACTCCTGCAGTATGGAACATCTACAGGTCGTCCATGAGAAAAGGGGGTAATATCACAGTGGTGGCACTAGCTTTAAAATGCAGTTAAAACAACTCAACATTCATCATCAATTTATCTGCATTTGCACCCTTTTTATTTTTATTTTAGAAAATAATAAAGTTTGTATGAAGGTGAACAAATATCATCACCTGCTCGAGGGCATCACTATAATGGATATAGTTCCTCAACTTTTTGAGCACTTTTCACTAGAGAAGTGGAACCACGTTGATATAAGAAGCTCTTTGACATGGGGCCAGGGGGCGGGGGCAGGATGGTGTGGGATTTAATTGAAACATATATCTAACTACTGCACACTTCACTATACCCAATATATGGGGGAAATTATTATATTTTCTTGTTTTATTTATTTATTTCTTAAATATTGTTGACAGAATGGGCCATGAGGGGTAGGGAGTGTTCCCCATACCGCTGCAATTTGACAGCTGTGCTAACATGATCTGTCGCCAGAAATAACCACTGAATGAATGCCAAAAATAAAAGCCAATGAATCCAGAACACATCTCGTCCACTGAACAGCAATGATGGATCATATTTAGAACCGGAGGCATTTGTAATTGGAAAAAACATATTCAACTGGGATACTGTGCTTTCACCCTAAACCTATTTGCAAGAAAATGTCGTAATTAGTAAGAACATTAGTTAATTCATATCAAATAGAATTCAAATGCAATTATCTGCTTTAAGCAACAAAGCTCCACTCTCAACAAATTAAACCATTAAGCTGTTTTCTCTCAGCCCACTCATATCCTACTTGTTATTGGATGACTACAAAGCACCCGACCTATTCTGTAAAGTCTTAAAAACGTAAACATGTCAAAAGAATATAACAAATTTGCCGGTTGTGAACGGTGCATTAGCTATGAAATCATACAATCTCCCTGATGTTGATGATAAATCACTAACCATATCGCTGGTCCTCATGGTCGCTGTAATCTACGAGTTTGTCAATTTGTTCGTTTGTTTGCAATCAGAGCAAGCCTTGTATTTAGCGCTATAACCCGGGATGACAAACATGTCTAAAGTTGAGCTGAATCTTTGGTAAAGTAGTCTGTCGGCAGCAGTTTGATAAGGTACTTATCGGGAGTTATGGACTAGGTTTATCGTAGCGGTTTTGCAGCAAAGCGATTAAATTAGTTCATTTGATCCAACACAAGAGGCCAGACTGGTTTGTTTAAAATATGAGTCCTAGATAACCATGGGATATGTAGACTGGCAATTTTATAAGATTTGAGAAAAGTTATTTACCATGATATATTGCTACATAAAGAATAAGGGTACATTACAAATGAGTGGGGGGGAGCAATGTTTCATCAAAACTAAAAAAGGGGAATATTGAATGAAAGGTTCAAAAAGTGATGAAAGAAACCCACCCCTTCTCCCAAGGTCAGTACCATCTAAGTTATACCTGTACTAATTGAAATTTTGCATCAGTAGTAGAAATCTCCTCACAAGTATGGAAGGGGAACAGGGCCATATCCTGGATACCCTAAATTAAAGCATTTTTATTATTATAATTTTAAGTTCAATGAGAATCTAAAACAGGGAAAGTGAGTGGAGGAAGGATGGCTTAATTTATAAACATTCATATACCTTACTAGTTTTATCTCAATATTTCATTTGTATTTTGTTTGAGGAGCAGTGGGAGATGATTGGGGGTATGAGGCACATTTTTCTACTTAGTATATATACCAATAAATTTTCTAAAATATAGGATAACATTTTAAATAATAAAATTATCATTATTTTCATTGAAAAGTAGAAGCTCCAGCCCCACTACCGCCCTCCCATCTCTGCTATTCCTGTCCCTATGTACCAGCCTCCCTTCTGAAAATTTCCAATTTGATTCTGTCAGAAAAATAAAAATGTTGATAAAATGGGTTAATATTACCGCTCGGGAATCCATTTAATGCTTAATTGATATTGCTCTTTATGATTTGCTTCCATTCCAGTCTTCTGGAAAATTATGAATACATTTTGATAGATTAATCATTTCCACACTTGGAGATTTATGGTAGTAATTTAATGCACGAGTGGTTATCGATTACTCAAGTAATACGAGGGAGGAGCTTTGTGCATATAGCAGGACACAATAATACATTTCCATATAGGCAGAAGTAGGTCTTATTAAGGGAGGGCAAACAAACTTTCAATAAGGATGCTTACATGAATCTTTTAAATTAAATCTTTGCAACCATTTATGATATTTATGTTTTTGTTTTTTTCGGCGATCGAGTAGGTTAGTCCATCTACGAATGGGAGTATGCATGCACCCCCTTGTGCCCCCTCAGTGGATCAACCTCTGCTTCCTGATTATATGTTTATACCAATAGCTGACACAGCTATAAAAAGAGTAACTTCTCTCCTTTACTTATATTTATTTGTATTATTTATTATTTTTCCCTGTGAAATTCTGTTACCAAATAAATATTTTGCGTATGGTTAATCACCCTTAAGTATATATAGGATACTCACAAGCATTAAAGTGCACTAATGGCTGAAGCTCTGGGTCTGGCTTGTGTTAAAGTAGCTAATTAAATCATAGTAATGTGATTGCAATCAGTTGCATATATTGGCAAATGTCAAATAGTTGATATGTTGGCATAAATTTCCTTATAATATCACACTTTTTTGTGTAGACCATATTTGCTGAGGGGCAAGCATATAGCCAGAATTTTAGAGAGAGATGGGGAAGGGACAAAAAAAATTTTACAGACTAATCATACGTTTGAGGGCAATTAGCCTGAGCATGGATAGTGGACAGGGTTCCACTAACCATGGAGTCTGGTTGGGGGTATTTATTTACTTTTATTTTTATGATTCTTTATTTTAAAGCAGACATTGCATTGGAATACGTTACTGTTGATCACACCCAGAATGGAGGCTATGCATCACTCTATTTCAGGGGGAGGGGGAGGGAGAGGGGGATACAGTCCAAAAGGGCACATGCATACATATTGGTTAGCAAAATGCTTTACACACTATATTTACGTACATGGTTCAAAGTTTGGAGGTACATCCTCCCCCCTCTCTGACCATGCTCAGGTCTGGCTGGGTAACTAACTAACTTAATTTTCTTATTTATGGCATTGCTACACAGTATTTTAAATTAAACGTACAGTGCATATAATCACAGGCAAGATATAAAAGCACCCACATCTCTAGAGTGTTCACTTGTGGAAGCAATCCATTATTTTATTTGAATACCTACAGCAATCCTGACATAATTGGGGATCACATGGGATCAACCTATCGTGGACATATAATCTAATTGTGAAATTTCAATGACCTGTGGCTGGAAGCGCTGTATATGGTCTCATTGACTTTCCGAAACTGTTAATTTACAAGCATGTTTAGAGCAAGGTGTAATATTAACAAAACACACAGTAGAAGAAGCAGTGCAAGTAAAATAACATGGGATTGGGGGAGGGGGGGGGGGAGAGAAAGGGGTAAGCCAAGAAATTAGGAGTGTGTAACCATGGCAGTTAATAATAAAGACAATAATTCCTATATTAATAAAAGTCCTGGTTAAACAATTTCCTTTAATAATAAAGGACAAATCCTGGATTATACATTTTCTTAATAATATAGACTTTGTCAAGCTAGGCTTTTCGGCCAAAGATCCACCCCAGAGCTCTTGTTATTGATCTGTAATTTCCCTCTAATCATGTCAGTAAAGGTATCTGTCAGCCTCTAAGGCTTTGGACACTCAATGTGTTAATGTGAATAATCATATACATTGTTGGTCTGATGTAATGATCATAATTAACCAATCAGGCTGTTCCTATACCAACAATCAATGATCATGTAATGTAATTTAGGTATCATCCTTGGTGTGGCTACTTCCTTCATGTACTGTAGGAGTAAATATGGGAATGTACTATATACCCAAAATTATTAGAAATGACTAGGTTACTTCATACCAAAAGGATGTATATTCTTTGATGAGAAAAGTTAATACTGACACTAGTATAATAACAACTCCTTTTACTTTCACAGAACCAGTTTAAACAGTAATATTAACTTATTTACTAGCAATATTACCAACTTTAGGCCTAACGTAATTAGTACTAGTATACTAGCCAAATAGTACCTGACATATCTATGTGAGAGGCTCACTGTACACAATGGGAGACTTTTACCAAACCCAGTGGGAAGGCAAAAGTATCTTTGCCCTCCAATACTGAAATAACTGCTTCAACTTATTTATTGACTTGCTGTGATTTTGCCTGTACACCGAGGTATATTAAACTGGCTGCTTTTTAAACGATCATGGGACGCACTGATCACGTTAGACACCATATATTGGTTGTACACAAAACTAATTATAATGAATACTGAATATTCATATATTTTCTATAGTTATGATTTCATAGTTATGTGCATAATTAACAGTGCAGTGTCCAGGTTCTTTCATCCTAGTGTGATTTACGAAGGGCATCGAAACATGAAGGCAACAGCGGTGGTTTTTACGAAGAGAA
>JAODAF010102742.1:0-10785 GCA_027574765.1 Molpadia intermedia | reverse complement strand
ACTTTTTGAAACATTATAACCAGTTGTGGCTTTCTAGAGAAAACATGTTTACTTACTAGCCAATTTGCTAAATTGGCCAAACTGGTCAGAATATTTCATAAGACCATTCAAATTAGATATCTAGGAAATACAGAAATATTGTAATCAGTTTGACACTATTCTAGAGAATTTTTTTTCAATTTCTAGCCAATCTGCTAAATTGTCAAAACTAGTGAGAATGTTTCATAACACACTTCTCGTTTCAGAAACAAAAACAAGAGTTTCTGGATAAGAAGAAAGCCGTTGAGGGGAAGAAATATGTCATCTTTCAGGAAGAGCTTGATGCTGACCTGGACAAACTTCTAGCTACATCCACTGTAAGTTATAGTCAGGGGATGAGGGTTGGTATCAGTGCTTTAGGTGAAACTTGAAAATAATGCCATATTTTACAACCCCCCAATATCCAAGTTTTTCATGATTTCAGCGAGGTACCTGCCTCCATGCTCTTCCACATGGATCCAGTACTGTATTGTGTAAAGTTGAGGCATATCCTTGTGGGGGTGGGGTGACCATTGAAATTTTCAGCTAGCCAGTTAACTTATACAAGGCTGGGAAAACCACAAAACTTAGCCAAGGGGTTTAGGGTTAGCTGACCATTCAATCAAATAAGTACTTTAGTTATAGGTCCACTCAGAACCTAATTCCTCCCAGCACATTGTGTAGTATGGCCCAGTTTCCTATATTCACATTGTTATGCTATATGCACATGGTTTACTTAAATGGCTATGGGCTCACTGCCAATGGGTTTTATACCTAGTTGTTGTGATTGGTCAGCCAATACCTCATCCTGGAAGCAAATTTTGAAAGTATGTCATCTGCTTTGTCAACTGAACCTCGGTCAGGTCAAAGGTTACAACCTGCTTGGTTAAGTCAATCAAAGACTGGAAGTTTTTAGGGTCGACCGATTTTCCCCAAAAATATTGAATTTCCCCACCATAAATTTTGAACATGGTTATTTTTCATTGGTTTTAGTGTGGGCCACCTTGCCAAAAAGTAGATCACGGTGGGAATGATTAAGGCACTATACCATGCATACACGAATGCTTTCATGCACAAATGTGACACAATTGGTGGTACCAATAATCTTTTACATTGTTATTATGACCATATTAGCTCCAATTTGCTTGGTGAACCTCTGGTTTCGTGAGGTTAGTTTTTGATGGGATTCCTATTGTCCTTTTAAGTAATTTCTTATATTTCATATATGAGATTATACTGTACTTACATGTCTCCTTCTGAGACAGGAATAGCATAACTGATGAAATTAGTTTACAAGTCGTGGTTTATCAGTGGAATTATTAAAATGGAATTGACCACAATCCTGATATTGTGACATATAGACACAATCTAGCTTGATAGCATCTAAAATATTTACCATCATCTAAGAGAACCAACATCATCTAGGGGAACCAACATCATCTAGGGCAGTGGTTCATAACCTGGGGGTCATGAAAAGGGTTGGCAGGTTAGCCAAAACTAGTTTACAAATACACTGTTTGCATGCAGCTTCCATTCTGTTGTTTTATGCACAGTTTCTGCCATTGCGTGTGTCGAGATCTGGTAGCTCGCTTCACGCATACAAACCCATAGGATTGCATAATTTCAAATGTGGAGATTTATGTGTCTTGTGAAACTTTGCCAAAATTGGCTCGTATTTCATTTTCAGACATAATTACCCCCCAACATTTGTAGGCAAATGGCAGACATAAATCGGCTGTATTTTTTTTTCAATTCTTGTTTCGGGGGTCACGGTAGTGACCAAGAATGTCGTGGGACCAAAATGGTTAAGAAATGCTGATCTAGGGTCACCAAAATCATGTTGGGGAACCACATCATCCTGAGGGCACCAGCATCATCTACTGTAGGAGAACCAAGATCTAGAGGGAATCGACACCATCCTGGGACACCAACATGTAGGAGGCACCACATCATCTTGAGGGTACTGGCATCATTTATGAGAACCAATGTTGTTTGTTTGTGGGTCCTCCCCCCCCACCCCCTCCTTACAAAAGAAAGAAAAAACTGTACATTACATTTGCCTGACTGTTTGCTTGGTTCTCATAATGCTGTATCTCTTTCTATACACAGGTTGACGTCAACACAAATTCTGGTTTAACCAGTCAATTATTGAAGTTTAACAACACATCAATGAAACCAAGATTGGCTTTACCAACTACCGTGCCAGCGAACTCTCCACTGGGCTTTGACAGGCTACGTGTTCCATCAAACTTACCATCCATCGCCAGCCAGAGCTACAGCCTTACTGGCCAACTCTACATGCCTCGGCCACCCGCTGTGCCATCACCAAAGAAGAAGCTTGTCCGTCCAAAAGCTGCTGTCGGGGAACGACCACCACTCCCCACGAGAGGAAGAATACCTGAATCAGCGAAGGTGTTCTTCCAGCAGCAGCACCGGGATTAAGTTCCCGGGAGTGACCCGGGCCGATGTGACCCCTGGTGGTCCCTCAGAGAGAGGGACCAGGTTTGGGTGGATTCCTCTAAGAAGGAACCGGTTAGGACAGCAAGAACATGGTCCTTCCGAAAATGGGGACCAGAATTGTAGAATATCCCTCAAAAAATCTTAGGGATGGAGACTGCTGAAGGTCCATCTAAAAGTATGGACTGGGGCTGAAGGTGGTCCCTCAAAAAAAATTGGGACAGAGATTGATGAAGGTCCCTCCATAAATTGGGACTTGAAGAATGGGATTAATAGGAGAGAGAGGATGGACATGGCATGAATGATATCACAATACCAGCTTAAGACTGTGGCCAGAAGCACAGTGTGTTGTATGGCCCAGTTTTCCTATATCCACATTGGGCCCATGGTTTACATAACGGCTATGGGCTCACTGCCAATGGTTTACCTAGTTGCTGGGATAGGTCAGCCAATAGCTGAAAGGGGATCCCAGAAGCAAGTCATCGGCTTCAACTGAACCAGGGTCAGGTCAAGGGTCACAACTTGTTTGGACAAGTCGCTCCACTCAAAACCAGCAGCTATCAACTCAATCAACAATCAAGATTTTTTTTATTATATGGACCTACTCAATCCAGAATTTTTTTATTAACTGGATCATGAAGTCTCTATTTTTATTTTTTTTCTTAACCGGCAATAAAACAAAATCATGGTAAATTAATCATGTTTTGTCGTTGCGATTTATTTTGTTTCTTATGATTTCTGTAGGGTAAACAGTAGTACGAGGTGTCCTGAACTTGGAAACTTGCAACTCGTATTTTGAATGATCATCTTGCAATATTATTCATGGTGAAGAACTGTTGGAACACATAATGTAAGTCCACTTTAATACCAAGTCAACATGTTGAAAAAAAACAAGATACCTCCATCCCAAACTCCCAGTGAAGGATGTTTACAGGTAGGAATTGGTAAATTCAGATAACATTTTCCACCCCAACCTGTAGATTTAGTTTACCCCACCCATATCTGTAAACTTCCTTCCTGGGATTTTGGGGAAGACTTCTTTTCATTTAGAAATAAGCTAGATGATGTGGTACTTAATATGTGTGAAGTCTTTGGGTAGTAGGGGACATGGATTGTTGCATATCGCATGCATATTAATGAGTGGGCAGAGCTAACTTAAAATATTTACAAATTTATATCGTCGCTCATGTTTGGCATGATTTGACATTGCACAACTTCTTGTGAATTTATGTGAGACAGAGCATCAGATAGAAATAAGCTAGGTTAGGTTTGTGAACATGATATCTCTAGAATGGAATAGTAGTTGTTTCTGTCTCATGAATACTAATATGTTGGCAAGGTTTTAATGTAAAATATGTTTGGCCCTGTATGGTATATAATTTATAGTGATAGTATACATACATGTGCACATTATCTAAAGAAGAGACTCGAAAGGATGTACTGATGTGAATACTTGAACCGATGGTCATGGGTAGAGTTGGGAAAATCCTGGCATTACCACCGAGTCACCAAGAGTATCAAACTCGAGCTACAAAGGTGGAAAAAGAACAAGTTGGTAATCAGAGTTTATATGGCCATTTCAGAACTACAAAAAGTTTATTACACGATGTGCACATCTTTTTCACAATGTTCACAAAACAAGGCTTAGAGTGAGCGACATATATTAGCATCCCCGTGTGCTTGTAACGAAAGAGTGAACCTCATAAGAGCTTTGTACAAAGAAATACACCAATTCTTGAAGCATAAAACCTGTAATAAAGACCAGAAACTGACAAATTTAAGAAGTGTTAAAAATGTGATATTTCGCTCATTCTGCCTTACAGGTCAATCATGGTCGTCAATCATGGTCATGAACTTAATGCTCCGTTTAGTAGTTACCCTACTCACTATTTTCCTTTACAGAAATTTGTGTATGGCTTGGTAGCACAAGCTATGTAGGCCTAGGGTAATTTCATTAAATTGTTTCTACTTGTATATACCACTATGGTGTCCAAGAGTGACTGAAATTAGTTTTATCACACTTCCTGATTAATGGAACTTTGCAACTTACTTGTACATAATATGTAGAGCATTGCCAAGTTTGTTAGAGCATTCCAAACCTAGCTTCATGCCATCTTGATCAACAGGAATTGTTGGTACATCACTATGCCTAATATTATGCCTAGGATCGAAAGTGAAATTATCGGTGGGGGAGGGACTAACAAGTTGTTATTATTATGGGAATAATTATATTAAATTAGAATAAAGACCCCTGATGACATCAAGAAGGGCAGTGGATCATTGCTGATGCCTTGTCATCTTAAAATGTAAGACTATTTATAAATATCTTATTAAATTTGGTTAAAAACATTTTTCCTTTTACATTCTTTCATTCATGACATCACACATAATGACATACTGTGATTTTTTTAGTTGAACATCTGTGACTGCCTAACATTATACCGTACTACTGACCAGTACAGCTGTCAATATAAGTTTTTGGAGTTGCAGAAGATAAGATTCAGTAGTAAACAAACGATCATTCCACTGTGGTAGATATTTTGAAATCAATTTAGAACCAAAAAGAACCATGGTGAGTCTGCCCAAAGTGATTATTACGATGCCTAGGACACAGTATTTGTCCCAAAGTTATTTGAACAGCTGGTCATATTGGGATCGGGGGGAATTAGTTAAATGTTAATTATACCAGACAAATATGATAGCCTAAATTTACATGCCTTTCATTTTGCCTTCTCCCATTACAACAAACTACTTGTTGTACTCATTATGGTGCATCTACCTACCATGTATGACTTGCGACCAAAGCTCCTCTCCTGCAAAAATGCAACAACATAGCAAGTAAGAATAAATGCTGGCTTTTGGTTGATACAGGAATTATGAACAATTGACCATGTGACCTCATTAATATTCATCAGTCAGAATTGTTTCACACTTGGTGTAAAAAGTGATCTATAGCAAGTAACCAGCATGGAACCACATGCAATATCGTGTTTCCAGTGATGCATTCACCAAAACCTGGTTTGGGTTTCTGGTAAATATAACTTACTGTATACTTTGATCCAAATGCACTCTAATCGGTGCATGATAGCGCCCATGTCAACAAATTTCCATTATGCCCATCCCTCAGTACCTAATACCTGTCTATACAGTTTGTAAACATACAAACCCCTAAGTGTCCTTTCCGACAAACTTATGACATCACAATGAAAAAGCTCTATAGGATTCCAAATATTTTGAATATTGAAAATCATTCAAAGATATAAAATTGGAGCTAAAAGAATTCTCTACTATTTCTTCGTACAAACCTCTTATAAAACTTTGGCTAAAATGTAAACAAATGCGTCTAACTTGTCCCTCAACTTATGCTACCCCAACAGATGCTATATGTTATATGCAAAATGAATACACACATCTCCACACTTGAATTTACCAGTGAGAAGTTACTTTAAGAAAGAACAATTATGCAATATAAATATGCTAAAATACAAAACATATAAAACAAATACCATTATCATTTTACCCTAGATCTAAAAACAATTTAAACAAATCTGTACATTAACCTAAAAGAAGGGCAGGATACCCCTGTATTATAAATTATTAAACATGATTTCCTTAAAACTTTTCTGTGAAATCTCCTTTATGATTACCCCATTTATCCAAGCTGCTATGAATCGTTGTTGAGTCGGACAGTTCAGTTGAGAAGTGTTTGATGTTGATCACTTCTCCCAGTTCACTCGTGTCCCAAAGAAACCCAGAAGGAGATTCATATGGAAGGATTGGTTCCGATGCTGTGCTGTATATTGAATTATTGCCATATTGGTGAGACCTGCCACAAAAACAGGGGTCTACTACCCATGACCAATTGACCCTTACATATACACCCATGTATAATATCCATATATCATTCCCTTCTTGAAATATTATGTTCACAAACTTATTCTAGCTCATTTCTATCTGGTGCCCTTGCTCATGAATAATTAATGAGATAGCATATATATATATTTGTACTGAATTTGAAGCACATAAACAATACAGGGCCAAAGAAATTAATATTTAAATTAATATTCAAGCCACAAAAACAATAGGGGTCACCTACTATCCATGACCATCATACATACCACATCCATCCATCATCCTTTCTTGGCAACAAGCTCATACATACACCATACACACATGCTGACTTGACTGCATAGGTTCTGATGCCGCCTTCAGCATCGGAAACCAAAAATGTGACGTGAATACACAATGTTATCAACATTGAATGGGAGGGTGCTCCCCCACCTTCAAAAAGCTTCCTATGACATTTTTGTCCATAACATTTTCAATGATACTGGTCATATATTTGTTGAAATTAATTAACATTTATCCAAACGTTATCTAAACTTACCTATAATGGCCATTACCAGGCCATGTATGTATGTGTGTAAAGTTTTTACCACACAACATATTCAACTGCACCCATTCCCCAAAACCTCAGAGTCTGGTTAGGTGCCTACAAGTAGTTTACTAAATGTATTAGTGCTTGTCACCCAAAACAATCCTGTTAATATACTTTTGTGAAATGTTTAAACATGATCTTTTTAAATATTTTTAACTACAGCCCTGTAAGTTGCACTGTTATTTTATATTTCAATTTTTTCTACAGCAAAATGTTATTCATGTAACTAAAATTTACTCTGTTGATTCAAAGAGGAATTTTTCAATTAGCAATTAAAATAGAAAGACAAATCCAAAATGGATCTAATATTCATGCTTCAAAGTTTACTTTACTTTATCCAAAGAATACCTTTAAATTCTTAATGCCTTGACTTTGGCTGTACCTTTTTGAAGTGCACCCAATTGCATGGTTTACTACCGATGAATTCCACAATGCAGTTTAAGGCAATTTGTTGTCCTTATTCTATCCAATAAATATATTGTTTGTTTTTATTTTCACCACAAGTTTTCTCCTGTTCATTTACCATTGGTTTAGACTGCATGTTCATTTGAGGACAACCCAGTCCTGTGTAATCCTTTTTCAAGTAACTCTCTCATATATATTATACATTCATTAATTTATTTTAAAAGTATTTTACTTTCTGCAAAATATTCATTAAATAAGTTCTTTAAAAATTGCTTATTTATGAACACTATATAAAAGTTGGCACTATTTCATGTGTAGCCATTTTTTGAGTACCTCCTGCATACATCTATTCACCTTTTTAAATTTGCCAGTAGTAAGACTTGTTATTTAGCATAAAATATTCTGCACTTGTAGGCTAAAATCCCCCCCATTTCAATAGCATGTTTCATTTAGGAAATACAGTTAATAATCTGTTAATAATCCATATGACAAAATGATGATAACCAACTTTATAGTCAAAGGATAACAGGGTCATGCTGCTGTTTTTTGGGCCACTCTTATTGTTAACAATTACACTGCCAACATGGTGACAACCATCTTTTATAGTCAAAAGATAACAGCATTATGCCACTGGTTTTAAGCCACTTTTATTGTTAACAATCCAATCCTGCTGGCAACATGATGACAACCAGCTTTTATAGTCAAAGGATAACAGCATGATGCTGGTTTTAAGCCGCTTTTAGTATTAACAATCCTGCTGGCAACATGATGACAACCAGCTTTTATAGTCAAAAGATAACAGCATTATGCCACTGGTTTTAAGCCACTTTTAGTATTAACAATCCCGATGGCAACATGATGACAACCAGCTTTTATAGTCAAAAGATAACAGCATTATGCCACTGGTTTTAAGCCACTTTTATCATTAACAACCCACTGACAACATGATTAAAACCAGCTTTACAGTCGAGGGATAACAAGTCTTAACCCTTCAAGGTGCCCATTGCTTAAGTTTCTGTCGTGTACGAGAGCAAAAGATGTTCACATGGAGGCTCATCACTTGTGCTGCTACATGAAATTTTTAGCAGACTGACACGGTGATGTTCAGAGGCTACGATGAACAGCCTATGGATGCCACGTTTGGCCATAATATATGAAGATTGTGGGCCAACCATTTAGCCAGGGTTGCACTCTAGAATCAATTTTAATTAAACTTTGGATGCACACAATGGCAAAACGTAATTCAGATAGTTGAACGTTCCATAAATAAGTCCGCCATTGACGTCCTACTGGAACATTGCTCAAATTTCTCATTTGCATACTGAAGTGTGCAAGGTGTCACTAAAACTCATGTTACTTGGCTACGGGATTGTACCTTCACAAAGAAGAAACTTTCCTGTTACATATTACATCACTTACATTAATATGAAAAACAATCATTATATGGAGGTCTTGCCAGGCCTGAACAACAAATCTAGGATTGGTTTCTTCAATACCTAGAAGCATTTTGTGAAGTAAAGTTTTTTTTACCTATGCCCCATATTGTATGCTACTGAATGATTCCTTAAAGCAAGGTTATGAAAAACAAAACAAGTTTAAATTTTCTTAAAATCCATCAAACTGTAGGAACACTTGTAAAAGTTGGTGGGGCATTACTTGTAAAAGTTGGTGGGGCATTTTGCTCTTTCTTAGGACGTCCCCCGCCGGTGTATCCCATTGCCCACAGATCTATACCATGGTGCTTTTTAAGATGATTCTTCAAACTCACGTTATGAGTGAACGATTTCATACAGTTGTCACATTTATATGGCTGCTCCCCTGTGTGCTGCCGCATATGATACTGCATGTTAGATTTCTGAGTGAAACCGCGGCCGCAAGTGGGACACATGTAAGGCTTATCGACCCGATGGACCAACTCATGCCTTTCAAGATCCATTCTGAATCTAAAGGACTTAGGGCAGGTGCCACACTTGAAAGAAGCTGGGGGGTTAGTGTGTTTAAAGAGATGCTTTGGGAGTGATGATGGGGTGAACTTCTTGTTACAGACATGACAAGACACAAGTGACTGTAGATGTATGCGATTATAATGGAGAGAGAAATATTCCTTCTGGTAGGAATTTCCACAAACATCACAAAGAACATAAACTGGCTTGTCATCTGAGCCTCTGCAGCGGTGCATGTTGGTTCGCTTTGAAACACGAATATTTCTGCGACAGTGTGGACATTGTGTCCGGATTTTGACCCATTTCTCATAAATTTTGACAACTGGGTCAACCTCGATCAATTTGGATAGTTCTTCCACGTTTATACCAGATTTTCTAAAATTTATCAGAAAGTAACCCTTCTGGTCATTTTGGCAAGGTGGTGTGTTTGACTGTCCAACAAAGCTCTCTGCCGTCTTCGGTCTGGTTACTTGTTCAGAGGAAGTGCTGGCGCCGTCGGTCTCAGAGCTAGCTTGGCTGACTGAACCAGCCTGAGATGTTACAACTGCATTCAATAGAGCCACATTGGTATCTATGGTACAGGGTGGCACCTCTTGGCCACGGCCAAAGTTGGGTGGAAGGTACCCGCCACTATGCAGGGGTGGGAGACCACCATCTCCAAGGGTAGGGTGTGATATTCCTTGTAAGTAAGGTATAGCCCCAGTAGCAGTTAAAGCACCAAACACAGCCGCAGGCGATGCACCATGTAGAAATGCCATCGCATTTGACACAGGAGGGAGTGTCTGCGACAATGCCGACATGACAATCTCTGATGTGGGTGGTACCCTGGTGTCCGTCTCATGTGCGGAAAGAATGCCGGACAACATGCCAGATACTGACTGAAATTGTTTCTGTTGCTCTGGCTCGTCTTCCCTGGAAGGCTTGTCCTCAAACTTCCTTCCAGACAAAAATTCAAACAGTGTTGCTGTACGATCGGAACATGTTACTTCCAGTTTAGAAAACACTATAGCAAGCTCGTTGACGATATCAAGGTGGAAATCCAATAAATGGAGAGACATGTCGACGATGCAAGGACATTCATATTGACAAATCTTGCACAGATAATGCTTCATCAGCTGGCACCAAGGGATCTTGACGATAGGACTGAAAGATAAAAAGAAAATTAAACATGAAAGTAGTAGAGACAAATATAAACATCTGATCCTTTTTGGTCTTTTCACAAAATATTTGCCTAAAAGAACAAAATCCCTATTTTCTCAAGAGCTAAGGATAAATTTAACAAAGTGATAAGACAAAGTTAGCAGATTCACATAACCAGATTTAATCTTGCATATGCCATTTGATACAACCAGAAAACTTTATATTTTGAATTTGGCATTGAGCCCTACTTATTCAGATATGAAAGGCATAAAATAATGTCCAATATTCATGGCAACCGCTTGCGGTCGTGTTGCTGTTTTGGTTTAGAAGCTTGTAGGTGCAACAATACTCTATTGGAAAGCATTTCAAATTTCTGATCTTAAA
>JAODAF010102632.1:0-10786 GCA_027574765.1 Molpadia intermedia | reverse complement strand
AAAAATTACATTAATTTTGGTAGACATGGTCAACATTCTGTGCTACAGGTCATTTGGTGATCACCAGTGAGTGCACACGGGCCACCCCCACCCATCTAATTTAGTGTCAAATGTAAAAATTACTCTCATAAAGTCGAGGTGCCCTGTTGCTCCAATAATTGGATAGAGCTATTCAAGGAACCATAGTGCCTATTGAGTTTTCAAAATAAATGACTTGAAGCAAGTCCACCAGTTCCGGCCGGTTACTTTTAAAAGGAACCGGATAAAATTTGAGTGCACCCCTAATTGTAAGCAGTACATCCACCAACCTACTACTTCAGGTGGATCAATTCTTGATCTTGTATTTACCAACTGCCTGGTACATTCTCAAGTATTATATTGTGCATGGTCTGATCACAAAACAGTTCAAGTTGCTATCAAGATCAATCAGTAGACTTCACCATAACTACGGTACTGTAAAATACACAAATGGTTCAGATATTAATGGTTAAGCGGACATTCATACATGCTGTGAAAGATTTTGATTAAATTTAGACAATGATTCTTGGATGACAGGTCATTAGTTACTTATGCAATGTGTGAGCTCTGCGCCATTGGTGCTGTAGTTCTTGTCTACAATTAGCTGATGTGGCAGAATTGTCTACTAATCAAAAATACTACTTTCTTGCTGTTCCATATTAATGAAATCTAACCTCTATATCCTCCGTTTATAGCCCCAGGAAGAGATGATTCATAAATATTAAGTAAATTGAAGTATACATTTTCAACCTTTGGGGGACTGCCAATATATTGTCATGATCCCATGGCTCACCAGACATTTCAATCTTGACGGAAGCAGGACTCAACTAGGGGGCACAAATGTGCCCCCTCCCACCCTCTCGGTGATGCAACTGCATAATCCACATACCATTTAAATTTTCTGTGTTGATCAACATTTTTTTATAGACCATTGCCATTGGTAACATGTTTAAGACTGAGTATGTACATCTCTCATGTAACAAAATCCTTTATTTTGATGATTTATAAAAAACAAAGTGTATGGTACACTTGACATTGAAATTTTTAGAATTGTGTGGACAAGTCACTCAATGACAGGTTGTATGTGCTGGTTATCTCCCACAACGACAACGCATGCATTGAATGTCAAGGTTGATCGATTTTAAAAGGTTCAATGTTTGGATTATATTGACCTCAAATGACATAACTTCTTAGATGGACCCTATGGTTTGTATAAACAGGTTCAGACCAGGCAGAACGACAGATGGAGAAGACTTGATTGCATTTGCTGGTCTGTTTATTTACATTTGATCAGACGTATAAATTTCAAATCTGCATTGACCACCGATCATACGGCATGCAGGACAACCATATCATAAATATGGTCCACCTGATCATCTCAACAATAATATGAATCCAAGTTGGCACTGTTGAGAAATCACTTTTTTTAGCATTCCACCTTCATTGGCATCATAATATTTGGCTAAGAACCAACTCAACTGTGGGGAGGGTGCAAGGTGAATATCTGGCAGCAGAGGATTCCCACATGCAACGTACCAATCTTCTAATCTAGCACATACATAATGGCGATATATGGCGATATGGATTGCTCCATGGTGTCATGAAATTCCTAGTTCTATTTATGCTGCAGTTTTTCTTCACTTTCCAAAGTTTAGCCTTCCATAGACACATAGAACCAATGGTGCAGAAAATCATACCATATTAATTTTATGCCAGGAACATTTAAGCATCAGGAATAAGAATGCATCAAAGATTAGTACAAGATGTAGAGAGTTTAAAGTTATAAAGAATTTAGAGATCTCATTTCAGTTAGCTAGGCTTCATTTTGTCAATCAAGTTTGTGTGGAATACCCCCAGGCTATGCCCAAAATTCCAGCTTTGGTGATTTATTTAAATTAGTCCTGCTTTTCAGTTACAGCAAAGTTAGCAATAGGGGTATGGCCATAAAAGGCCACATCCATTTTTGATTTCTTGCCTGTGGCAAAAGGAATCTATGCATGTCTGTGTGTGTGTGTGTGACGTCCAACTTCTATTAAGCCGATACTAGGTATGTAGATCCGTCTTAGTGAATACTTGGTCCCTATTGTATTTCTTGATGAAGTCTTGCATATTAATGAGTAGGCAGGGCTTAATGTAAAATCCTTCAAATGTCACTATCTCTGCAATCGTAAGTCCGATTTTCTTCAAACTTGCACTGATGGAGTCAGTTGGAAGTGGTACAAATGCGTGCACTATATATAATTTTATCTCATGGGTGTGGCTAACAATGATTTTGCTAGTATTAGCTCGTAATCACAATATCTGAAAAAATCCAACTTCTATTAATTAACTAAGCTGAACTTGGTATGTAGATCCATCTCAGTGAATACATGGTCCCTATTGTTTTTCATGATAATTTCTTGAATATTAATGAGTATGCAGGGCTTAATGTAAAGTCCTTCAAATTAAAAATTAGGTAAAAGGTCAAAATTGTAACTTTGTGAATTATTTGTTGATTGATAGTGGGGACTCATGGGCTCAAACATATATTTTTTAATGATGACAACACATTTAAATTGTAATATTCCTCTAAGCAAGGAATCACAGTGCCATTTGGCTCTTGTTTTTAATGCATACATTTATGTTAAAATATTGACACACACATATTGGTCAAGATCGGTTTGGGAGTTGAGTGTTGTAATGCAGAAACTGTTTACCATAGCTAACAATGTCTAGATCATGGAAGTTTCATTGATGAATGTAAGGACTGTCAAGTAAGAATTGATACCAAGTTCATCCTGTTCAGAGAGTGGATCAACTGAATTCTTCAAACGGTGTAAAGCATCTTCATTCAGTGGACATTGTATCTCTGGGATAGTTACTGCCTCTTCCACATCCTCTCCAGGCTGGTTGAAGACAGTGTTGGCATCAACCTCTGTTTGAGAGTTAGTTGGAGCTCTAAACAGATCCTCCATAGCAGTCAGTCTGGAGTTACAACGTTCCAGTGAACGGCCGACAAACAGTTGCATTGGTGTCTGGTGATGCTCAGTCCTTAATCCATGATTGTTCCATTGTCTGACAAATTCTTGCATGGCCTTATTCAGTCGTGGCAGGAAAACATAATGTAATGCCCATATGTGGGTGTTATTGTTTAATGTCAAATGACCATTCTGTTCCATGAAATGGAATAAATCATAAAATAAATTGGATGCTCCATTCCACAAATCAACCCAGTTGCGCTCAATGCGCTAATTGTGGACACTACGTCCACGAATTGCTGATCCCCTTTCAGTGCCTCTAAGTAGGTCCATCAAATCACAGATGTCATTGTTTTCCCCTCCATGATCAACTCGTATTCTGGAGGGAATTCCACATCGTGTTGTGGCCGCCAAAAAGGAGTCCAAGACAGTTTCTTTTCTGTTGTTGTCAGATGCATGCAGGAAAACAATCAATCTACTGTAACCATCTATCCCACCATGAATGACAATCTTCCATCTGCACAGAAGATATAAATGATATTTAGGTTAAGGATTAATAAGGAACCATGGCTTAATAAATATTTTGTGACCCATTTAAGGTATAGTCATGGGGCAGTGGGCTCACTGAGAAGGCTGGTTATTAAATAAAAGCTTTTATGAGGGGTTGTGAAAATTTGGTGAGAAGTACCCCACACCAGTAAGTTCACTTCACAGTGTATGAACCACTTAGAACTGCCAAAAAAAAATTGGGGAGACCTAAATGCTGCACATTATCAATATTTTTAATTTGGACATGGACATTGACTCTGTGATTCCTTGCCATTGGCAAAATGAATATCTGCAGTCATGCATATCTGTTATTCATCCCATTTACCCTTTGGATATGCAGCAAGTTAAAAGTTAAAATAAATTGATATAAAGCTAGATAGAATGATCTTATGATTTAAAATCTAACCTAACAAGCTTGTGATTGCCATCAATATGCCAAAGTGAGTTTGGTCCTGCAACACTGTATGTTCGTCGCCGCAGCGACGGTGCTGCTCGAAGTGCCGCTCCCCAACGGATCAATTCGGATCATGCTTTCACGTACTCGCCATCTTTGAACATTGTGTTGCAGAGAAAAGAGACGAGCACGTACAGCATTAGGACCAATTCGTTTGTTGCCTTGCAAGGTCTGAGTTACGAGTTGATCAAGCTCTTCATCTGACTGTACTCTGATTGATTCTGTAAATTAAACAATCTGTCAATTAAGAAAATAAGATGGACACACATTAACAATTAATATGAAGAGAATACAGAAATTTGGGACCCAAGTTACTCAACAGAAGATGTTCTTTTACCGGTAAAAATAAAACTCCAGCCTGAATTAATTCTTCCCATCAATTAGCCCATTAACAATGTTGTATTGACTATTGACAAAGTGAAACCCCATCTTTCTTCTGTGTTCCAATCAAGAGATAGAAACTTGTGAAATATATTCATTTTATTGTCAAATTGGGGAGAGTCCCTTTATTGACGATGTTATTTGATACCCCAGTAATATGCTTAAGTAAGCTGGTAAGCTGTGCAGTTTCATGAACAAGTAAGGACACAGGCTTTGACTTAAATTTTTAAAACAAGTCGCGCCTTGGCGAGCGTGAGTAAATATCTACTCGCCAGATTGTAAAATTCACTCACAAACTCTATAAGCCTATAACGTTATGCATTGGCAACAACAGACATAGCATGCAACTAAGTAATGAATTTACGAAACTAGCCTAGGCCTAGTCTAAGGCTACTACGTTAGGCTGATATACCCAACTGTAATCTAAGTTAAGTCCGATCACGATGTGCTGGCTTACGCTATGATAATTCTAACATCCCCTCCAATTTTCGCGCCCTCGTGTGTATATTACATACAAACAGACGTTAAGTATTGTTCATATACGTTAACTCTGCACGAAATGTCAGCTGCTAGATGTCACAACGGGTGTATACACATCTCGCTAAACCCACGAACATGAACATCGGTATTTTTGCGCAGTAGTCAGCGAAACTCCGTATACATATCAATCAATTTCAATTCAATCACTTTTCGTGTGCGTGTTAACCTGTTAGTGTTAGGATACCTTTGGTAAGTATATATATATATAGTCAGGCATAGGAAGGAGTCTAGAAGAGGTTCAGTAGGCTATTTATTGTTTTTTCTCACTTCGTAATTAATGCAAACAACATTACACAAATTGGCTTCGACTCATTCTTTTGAAGAAAAAAAACATTTTGGCGTTTTAATTTTGGCGGTTACACGTTTAGTAAAATTGCTAAACGTTTACTGCAGAAAGTTATTATTAGGCTATATATGGGTGTAATTTGCTATATATATGCCAAAGAAAATCACAGAATTTTGGATAGTCCGTCACAGAATTTCACAGAATTTTGAAATGTGATTGCAGAATTTTCAGATCTTTGCCATGGAAAATCATTGGGACTATATGGGTCATCCACTCAACTTTATCGTAACATTAAGGCTATACAAATTCCGATGAAGGCTAGGCTTGACAATCAGGCAATAACCTTGCAGTACGAGGCCACCAATGAATAAGCCACTCGCCAATATGGCGACCGTAGTGCTTTTATTGGTCGCCATTAGCCAAATTTTAGTCGCCAATGAATGTACATGTACTATAATTCACTTGAAATACACATTTGTTCAAGTGATGCAGTACCCCTTGGAGAGAGATTCTGAAAATATAGTAGGGGCTGCAATTGCCTATTAACATATAGGTGAACATAGTGTTTAAAACGAAATCTGGGGACAATGTTGCCATAACGCTCCTGAAAAATCAAATGAAAGCCATTAAGTTCACAGTGGTAAATATGACCTTTATAAACAGTTATTACAGTAGTTGAGATGATCTTGAAACTTGAAGGATTTATAAGTTTGAACACCTAACATAGATCATAAACCAGAAATAACTACTTCTGAAATTTGTTTTCAGCAGATGTACCACCAGTAGATCAGATCTTGAAAAAACATCTTTGAAAGGAAAATAAAATTACAGTAAAATTACCCTCTTCTTCAATTGGATACCACATATCCACTTTCTACAGTATATTGGTTAAATTAAATTAAATCCATGGAAGTTTTAATAAGGATGGTTACACTTTCATGCAATCAAACTTCCAGGGACACTATACTATACTGTAAATGTCACTTTATATCATTGACAGGTTATAAACAATTATGAATTTTGAGACTGTGGGTCAACCATTGAGAGATGATGAGCCAAGGAACATTTCCAGTGATGGAGAAAGTAGTCCCTATTATTTTGAAATCTCTCAGGATGATCTGAACACAGACCGATCCTCACCAACATCATCCTCTGGCAGGTCAGGGTTTAGGAAGAGAACTTGCCTTCGGAGTAATGGTGTACATGTAGTTGAGGCTCTGAGAGTAACTGAAATAAGATGGTTTTATAAGGATGATACAGGCAAGAAATGGGTTCCATTTATTGGATATGACTCTTGCCAGTTAGAATGGAAGTATCACAAGATAGTGGTCGTCGGAGACTTGACAGATGAAGATGAGGTGGTTATGGTGAGGGGCGGGCTTTATGAGGTAGATGTTTTGAATAAGAAGTGTACTGCAGTCTACTGGTTAGGTGAGTGTTATGGTAGTGTTGGAGTATGAAGCCTAATTTGGCCATTAAACTACCCCTATGAGCCTGCAATTTTTCCCAAAACAATTGATTGGACTTGGGCTTTAATCATTTACCCAAGATTTTCATGATAAATTTTCACAAGAATATCTTATCATAATTTGTGCATGATGGTACAGTATGAGTCAAATTATGCATGATTTGTTTTCTAAACCAATTAGCATATGCTTTGCATATATGTGGCCCTCAGTCAATCACTCAATGGATGCTTAATTTGACAGAGGCATCAATTAATACTATAAACTGTAAACCAGATCATCACCAACCCAAGGCCTGATCCATCCTTAATCCATCCCCCATATTTTGTCAAAATCCATGTATAAGGTTTGCAGATATCTTGTTAATGACAGGAACAAATATAAATAAACAATGAATAAACACTTGAACCTGAATTCAGATCAGACCTGGGTCAGACATTCACCAAAATGTAATGCTTGTTCATGTTATGTGCCAAATCTATCCACAAACATACTGTACAAATGCATGGAATAGTTGAAATTAATATTCTGTTAAAAAGCTGGGCCAGATCCAGTTACCTTATCTGGACCATTGCCCTAACCAGTTGGTTTTTAGCCCATACATGCACCTAACCTATCCATGAAATCCATGAAAAAACCCATAAAAAACAGAGATTGGAGCTGGCTAACTTGATTCTGAATTTGACCTGGCTTGGATTTTCACCAAGATATGATGTCCCATACAGAAAGTATTCACAAAGTTTTCTCTAATTCCATACATGTACATAAATTTTGAAATATCCTGCTCAAAAACTGTGTTAGATCACCACCAAAACTATTAAACTCTTGATTCCTGATCATTTTCAGATAACCTGCTAAATAACAAACAAACCATAATAGATCAAGATAGTAGTATTACCTCATAAAAGTCATAGCTATTTTACATATTCATTCCCTCATTAATATGCAAATAAATAATAAACATTGGCCCACACTTGCTTATGGCTGATAGAAATATTTGTAATCAATTCTTTTGTCAGATGATGAATGTACAGTAATGAGGGGGACCTGGTTTTACCAGAGTAACAGACAGCCACTGGACATAGACCTAGCTCATAAAATTGAAAATGAGCACATGGAGAAGTTCAAAGGTCAAGCAATTGAAACTGGTGGGACTATCAACTCAAAAACCGGTAAATTTTGAAAGTGTTACTCTGTACATTGCAAAATGTAAATGTGTAACACTTGTTAGAATTTTATAAATTGCTCCTAAGCAAATGGCTGGCCAACTAAAATTGAAATGTACATAGTCATTCAATGAAATTTCTTTTAATATAATATTCAACTGTTATTTCAATTACAATTAATCCCGCACTTTTAATATACAGTAACTGTATGCTACTGTACATGAATTTAGCCCTTTTAAAGAGCTTGGAATCACAAATTTCTTGGCTTTTGGTTGGTATTTTCAGTTTGACTTTACAGCCCTGGAGGGATGTATGTTGTAGTATCTGCACAGAAAGCTTTTACAGGGATGGTTTGCCACTTTGGCTTAACAGTTAAATACTATTGGCTAAATTCCCACCTATTGACATGCAAAGTTGTTTAATACAGCCAGTGTAAATTGGTCACAATGTGTATGAATTATGCTAAAGAAAATAATTGAAGCTTGTAGATAGACCCCAAAGGGGGTGGGAAGCAGGCCAGTGATGTTCATATCCCCAAAATCTCCAAAATAAAAATAGAGGCTTAATGATGTAAACATTAAATATACAGAATATAATCTTGTTATTTCAGCTGCAGTTCATCACCTTGATGTTGGTGATTACCACATAGACTGGTACTCCCCGGGAGATATCTACCTCTACTGGAACACCACCGGACACCGGCTAGCACGCTCCATAGGACAGTCATTTGGTCTTTCAAAGGGTAAGTCAATAGAGTGTTCACCATCGGTTTACCTGTAAGGACGATATTTTGTACTACATGGCTGCCCACACAGAACATTAAGATCTACATGTTTCATTGAAGCTTTAGAAGTTGTTAAAAACAATTTTATCCTATTTGTACCATAGTTTTCAATCCTGCTTCCTGCAGGTGGTCTATGCCTGTGTCTTTGTGTCCAAGCATATGTAAACACCTATGAAGTACCATATCTAAATCAACAATTTTTGTAACTTAATGCACCCCTCGGCAACTTTTTTATAGAAAGTCATCTACCCCAGGTGTGGGAGAGGGATCCCCTACTGTATTGGAAGCGATAATTTTATGTAGCACCACCACAATGTTAAAGAAATTCATCTAGACAGACACTTTAAATAAATTCAATTCTATATTTGGTTGTTAAGAGGACCTACAAAGTAAGTTGTTGTTTCTTATTATGTGTATTAAAACATTCTAGATTCAGTTGTTGGATGTGTTAGTATAATTTGATTATAGTATAGACAGTTCCCATACAAGATTTTTTCAATCACAGCCTCTACCAGTGGATACAGGTTGCTCCGAGCATACCCTACCATAGCTACCCTGGAGGACAAGCCACCCCCTGTGTCACACCTTGTATTTGTGGTCCACGGAGTGGGACAAATCATGGACAAGCGAAGTATCATTAAAACATGTGCAGAGTAAGTTCATTAATCACATTTACCCCAGTAAAACATGTGTACATATAAGTAGTATACATGAATATTATAGCCACATTGACCCCAACAAAACATGTGTAGGTTAAGTGCAGGAACATTAACCACATTGACCGCATTACAATGTGTAGGTCAGAGTGCATGAATATTAACCACAGTGACTCCATTGAAACATGTGTAGGTTAACTACAGGTGATAACCATAGGTACTCTCTCTTATTATCTAGACTTATGGAATATAATCTTGTTATTTCAGCTACAGTTCATCACCTTGACGTCGGTGATTACCACATAGACTGGTAATCCCTCTTATTATCTGAACTTACAGAATATAATCCTGTTATTTCAGCTACAGTTCATCATCTTGACGTTGGTGCATGTTAAGTGTATAAAATCTGATTATATTGTCCTTCTCTTTCTCTCTCTACAAATGCCATCAGAACATATGTAGGATAAGTGCAGGTGTCAACCTTTACAACATTGACCCTATCAAAACATTTGTAGGGTAAGTGCAGGAACCTTAACCACTCCATCAAAACAGGATGTACCCAGCTATCCATTAAATATGTCCAGGTTTTATCTTGAGTGATTTTAATTTCTTTCTGTGCAGTCTAAGTAAAGGAAAGCATAAAGTTGTGAAGAAGCATTTTCCAGAACTGTTGAGTAGGGGATGTGTCCACAGAGCTGAATTTCTCCCAGTGGAATGGAGGTCACCACTACATTTAGACAATGGAATTGTAGCAACAATCACCCCGGAACGTCTAAAAGGCTTAAGACATGTCCTTAACAGTTCTGTCATGGATATCCTGTACTATACAAGTCCACTATATCGATCAGAGGTAAGATATGTCTGAAATATATCAATATTGTATATCTGTTTGTTTGAAATGCTCACATATATGTAAAATTTATTGGGCAAAATGATCTGATTAATTCATTATGAACCATTGTATGCTATCAAGTTTCCTGATTAAAATTCAGTAATTTTCATTATTATCTGCAGCCATATCACTCATTTGAGGATCTGTCTCCTAGCACTTTACGAATATATCATTCACTTAATCTATTCATTCTGAAAATCATTCTCAAGCCCCTGGGGACTATGCATTCCAAGCAACCACAAACAGTGCACACACTACTCATCCAAAGAAACACTTGTGTTATAACAGTGCATACTGTCATTTGATGCTGTCAGATGAATGGTCAGAGTCCATGTAATATTAAACAAATGAAGCATGTATAAGTGTGTGTGTGTTGTCTAGTTAGGTTGACTATGTCAGTGAGGACTTGGAACTTGTCAACACACTCACTTAGCGAGGACTTCCGTGGCGACCACGTACACACAAGCTGACCTGCAATGACAATTTAATAATAATCATTTTTCTCTCCTTCCAGATTATCAAAGGCTTGCAGGGAGAGTTGAATCGGCTCTATTCTCTGTTTTGTTTTAAAAATGAGGGATTTGAACCAAATGGTGGTAAAGTATCCATATTTGGTCATTCCCTGGGTTGTGTTATC
>JAODAF010102521.1:0-10789 GCA_027574765.1 Molpadia intermedia | reverse complement strand
ATACCATACTACATAGATTCTATCCACTGCCTTCTGGGAACAGGAAATGAAACTCGAAAGGGTAACAAATACAATACTCTTTATAATTTTTGTGGTTAGTTGAGTTACTTTGAGTAATGTCTGCTTTCTATGTCTTACCTGGGGGGCTGACAGTTACCCTGGGTGGCGATGTTTCAGGGGATACCATAGATGGTGTCATCCTCTCATTCTGACTGGTCTCATCGATTGTCAGTTGACTAACCGCCTTACAAGCCGAGTCGATCACGTCATGGATAAGAGCACCAGCAATTTGTACCGCGTCAGAATCTTCCACAACTTCCCTTGGGCCAGCGGATGATATTCCTTCAGCTTCTGACGATGAGACGTCTTCTAGCTCTATATCTTTCATGGCTGAACTCAGAGCATCTTCAACTAAGGATTTAGCAGTTGTGCCAATCATTCCATCTGAAAAATGACATGAAATATTATGTTTTTTTTTCAGTATACATGGTATGATATCAAACCATCTAACCATTCTTGAGGTATCATATTTATGAGCTCAGTATCATACACACACTGAGCAACTTGGCTACATCAGATGCACAAATGATCACTACATATTGTACAATGGGTCAGCCCAGCCTATTCATGACATGCATTCCAAATCCAATAGATGCACACCACAGAAATAGTGTTTATCAGCCAGCCCTCACACACACTTATCTGTACTGGACATACACGAGTGTCATAATCATGGCATAAGTTCCAATTATCATAACCTTCTAATATGATTATATTGCAACTGTTAACTGTTTGTTTCCTATATCATATAATAATAATAGATATATGTAAATAAATTATACCACAAATGTTGGACAATTATGTGTGATTTGTATAATAAATAATATAGCCCCCACACACAGCCCCCAGCTAAAAAGTGATGTGCCACCCCCAACATAGAAGAGTTTGTCAAGGACATGTGTGAAATAAACCAACACTAACCTTCAGCCTCAGATTCCAAATCTTCTGTAAGCCCCAGTGTAACTGCAACAGATGTCTCTCCATCCAGTAACTGTACCACCAGCCTTCTATCTTTTACTTTAATCACCTTGGCAATCAAGTCTTCACTTTCCAAGTATTGTTCAAACTTTGCTATCAAGTCTTTTTGGGAGACCAAGTTCTCTGGTATTCCTGCTAAGCAACATTGGAATGAGTATGCATGCTGCTCTGCAAAGTTTGGGTGGAGCTCCTTCAGTTGGGAAATCTCAATGAGGTCAGTATTGCCATAGTCAACAAATGCCACCTCGGCTGCAGTTCCTTCCATATGGTCAATCATTCCCCGATACCACACACCATCATCGCTGAATTTACCAACACACAACATTCCTGCGCTGACAGATGCTATCTCTGCAACTTCATTGTTTTTGTAATACTCATCCACCTGGGCACTAAAGTCAGCTACAGCATCTTCAAACTTTTTCAACTGAAGTGCAAAATCATTGAGAGCTATTACGGATGTGAGATAGACGGGCTCCGACATCCCTAGCGTGAAGTCATACATGGGATAAACCTCTGTCATGGTAGGCAACTGAATAGTCTCTTCTAAACCTATGGCACTTGTGACTGACTTGCCCTTATCAAGTATTTGAACTTGTAAAAGAGTGTCTGTAGAATTCACTACTTTAACCTGAAGAGACTCACTCTCAAAATATTCTTGAAATTTATCTAATGCTTCTTCACATTCGGTTTCAGTATCTACACCAACAAGGGTGCATTTCAGAGCCACTGTTGGCATATTTAGAAACTGTTCTTTCAGCACTTTTAAAGATGTCTTTGCAATAGTGTCACAGTTACCATAATCAACAAACAATACATCTGCATTATCCCCTTCTATTGATGTCACATGAGCACGGTACCAGGTCTCATCATCTGAAAACTGAGCTGCACAAACTGTGCCAATATCCACAGTTTCAACACTTGCAACGTCGTTGTTCTTGTAATAGTCATCAAACTCAGAAGTGAAATTGACAATGGCATCTGCCTCTGATTTTAGCTGGATATAGAACTCTGAGAATGCAATCACAGATGTTAGGAATATTGGCTCTAAGGTACCAGCAGGTAGTAATTTTGATGTATATCCAAGAAACATTCTATTGGAGATTGGTCTGTCTGGAACTGTTAGCTCTGGTACAGAAGTTGTTGTTTGCTCATACTGGCTCAGATCTTCCTCTATTCCTAAACCCATTGCAACAGAAGTTCCTTCATCTAGTATCTGAACACCCACAATACCATCTTTTGTGTCATACATTTTTCCAACCAATGTTGCTTTATCCATTAGCTCTTCGAACTTGCAGACGAACCCTTCATCAGCTCCTTTCTCCTGGTCAATGCCAGCTAGTCTGCATCTGAAAGCATAAGCTGGCTGACTGGCGAACTCCTCTTTCAGTTCTTTGACACTTGCTAATGGAACACTGTCACCATTACCATAGTCAACAAAGGTGACATACACATTTTCTTCTGTAATTTCATCTATCACTGATCTGTACCATACCTCATCTTCTGAAAACTGGACAACACAGGGAGTTCCTACTTTAGGATCAGTAAGAGATGTAACTTCATTGCTCTTGTAATATTCGTTGACCTTGTTTCCAAACACTCCTAACTCATCCTCATGTCTCATTAGCTGGATACAGAATTCATTCAAGGATGTAACAGAAGTGATGAATAAACCCTCCATGAAACCATCATCAAGTTGATAAGATGAAAAGCCCTGATCATTCTCTGATATCTTTAGTTCTGAAATCGCCTCTGCTATGGGCTCTTTTTCATCACTCCCATCACCACAATGTCCCGCTTGTACCAGTTTATCAGTGATGTTTATACCCATATCGAGTACTTTAACCCCATAGATGGATTTTGCAGCTGCAATACCACTTGCTGGGATGTCTATGGCTTCCAACAATAGTTGCTTGTCAACGGTTTCCATCTCAAAAAATTCACAAGCTTCCGGAGTCCATGTTTCAGATGACGGGCTTGCATCCTTCAATGAGCAACATATTGCTTTAAGTGTAAGGTCACTATGCTTCTTCAGTAGGACTTTAAGATTGCTTCTGTCCACCACATCTGTATTTCCATAATCTGGGAATAGTACAGTTGCTTGGTTTCCTTCTTGTTGTAAGATTTCTGCCCTGTACCACTGTTTATCTTCAGCATATAATGCAGCACATACAGTACCAGACTGGATCTCACCAGTTCCTAGGAGTGACTCTGCTGAGGATTGACTGTATACTGATTGCATCTCCAACATCAATTCCTCTAATTCTGGAGTAACACTTGATGGTTGACAAAAAAAGTACCCAGGAGAAACAACACTAGAGACATAAGCCTCAAATTTCTTCCCAGCTTTGACTGGTTGGGGCACCCAATTAGTTCCTGCCTCTGGTGTTCCCATGTCTTGCTGTTGAGAATCAAATTTCTGTTTGATAACAGCATTAACATTCACATCATTATCTGATAATGTGACCTGACATGGTTCAGACCTATCATTAATATAGCAAGTCAGTTCTTTCTCTAGTGTCATTTCTTCCAGTGTCGTTCCAATATCTGGATTACCAGTTAGATGGATATCATGAAGTTCACATTTTATTGCAATTGCTGGTTTTTCCATAAATTGCGGCAATAGCTCTTTGAGTTCAGATACTTGGCACAATGAAGAATTTCCATAGTCCAGGAACCTAACAATCGCCTCCCCAGACTCCTGAACATTTTCTACTACACCACGATACCATTCATTATCCTCAATATATAACCCACAGCAAAGCTGTCCAGGCTTAGCATCTGCTAGGGGTTTGACCTCTGCTGCATAAGCAGTTTGTATTTCACCATGAATCACATCCAAAGCATCGGTTGAGCTTGCAAGCTGAATATAAAATGATCCATCTTCCTGTACTTGGCAAACATAAACCAATGTTTCAGCCTCTGGGATGTCTGCGAGGGGTAAGGATGTCATTTTAGCATCCTCTAATGCCTTCTTCATCTCCTCTGAAATAATGATATCATCCTCTCCAGTAGTGTCACTAAGTTCAACCTCCAAATGATTCACAAACTTTTTAATTGGTTTCGCAACCAGTTGCTTCTCCATTGTAAGCTCTGAGAATTTATCAATGATATTATCAGCGAACAGGTAGGTCCTTGACACCTCTGTAAGGGAGCACTTGCAGGCCTGTGCAGGGAGTTTCAGAAGGTCGGAACAGATGGTAAAAATTGACCCTAGTGGGATGGCCTCTTTGTTTCCATAATCAATGTAATACACCTCGACCCGGTCTTCTATCTTTTTGATAACCCGTGCCCTATAAAAAGCATCATCATTGGGTGATCTTACAACACAGAGCTGACCAATCTCTACATCCTTCACTGACTGTAACTTGCCACTAGCAACATCATCATTAAGTTTCTCCATTAGAGCATCAATTTCTGGACACAAGCTGGCTTGCTGAATCCAAAACTTTGAGGGTGATTCAATGAAAGATACTATAACATCGACAAACTCTCCAATTGATAGCAAGTCTTCTTGTTGTTTGATAGACTTCATAACAATGGGTTCAGGTAGGACTGGTGATGGGGGTGCTATAGCTGATAGCATCATTGATGCTGGTGGTATAGGCTCTGATGTTTTAGGAAAAGATGGTTTTTCCTGAAACCTCTGCTGTTGTCGTTGCGGAGGAGACATGCTCTTGAAATTAGTATTCGTGGGCCTAGGGGAAGTTGGAGATTTTGGAGAACTTGACCTCTGACCTCTTGGTGGTGTTTGCAGCTGCATGGAAGAGGGGGTGGATTTTGGCTCTGCTTGCTTTGGCACATCCTTCAAGACCTCAATGACAGACTTCCCACCATTAAATGTAATGTCTATTTCATGAACCCCATTGGCAATGCTGATGACCGTACAGCTAAAGCAATCAACTTCATCAATCAAACTCTGCATTTTCTTCACATGCATGGGGCCTTCTAGGTCTTTGGCCCCTCTCAAGCTGCACTGAACTGCCACAACTGGAATCTTCATGATTTCTGGGTCAATCTCCTTTATACATGACACAGGGACATACTCAAAATTACCATAATCTACAAAGCACACATACACACGGTTCAGTTGCTTGTTGGTAACAACTGCACGATACCAATTTTTGTCGTCTTGAAACTGGGCGACACAAGCCATTCCTAATGGAGGATTTTTTATGGCCAGTTGCTCAGGCTTCAGCTTGCTGTACTTCTGATCTAACTTGCACATCAGGGATTCCAAATCCTTAGTGGTGAATGCTGGCTGGCACCAAAGCTGAGACAAATTCTCCACATGAGAAATGTAGACATCCACAGCAGGTCCAACTTTAATCTCTCTTTCTTTAAACTGGCCAGCTTCTCCTGTTGAAGTTTGAGGTTGTTGTGGCTTCCTACTGACTGGATGTGTTTCTCTAGCTGAGGGAGAGTGCCTTTCTTTTGGAGATGGAACATTAGCTGGGGTCTGAAAAATATCATTAACACAGAGACCTGTTTCTGTAAGAAGTCTGACTTCATAGTTCTCTCCAACTCTGTTTCCAAAGTGCACTTGTAACTCTGCTTCCCCTGACATATCAGTAAATTTGTTGATGTCATCATCCATCCAAGACTTGAATGAAAGACCCTCCAGGGAGCATGGTATCCCTTGCATTGGAAATGCCATGAATTTATTGTCAAGAGTCTTTATTGCACTTGGCCTTACTGTTTCATGGTTACCAAAGTCAACAAAACGAACTTCCACATCCCCAGATCTCTTGATCCCAGTAACCATCGCCCTGTACCAGATCTGATCTTCTGAGTACTGTGCCACACAAGGAGCTTGTAATTTTGGCTGAAATGGCAATGTTGAACCACTCTTAGTAATAAGGTCATTTAAGTCATCCATCAAATTCTGTAAGTCTTGTGCAGATCTAACTGGCTGACAGTGAAAGAGGTTTGGGCTTTCTACATTACTAACATAGACTTTCATGGTTTCATGCCGTTTTGGGTCTAACTTAACAAATTCCTCTGAGACAGATTTTCGACCTCCTGAAGCCTGAGGAGATCTTAGTGAATCACAAAGCCTTTGCATTTCCTCATTAACATTGACCCTGTTGACCTTATCAAGTAGTTCAACAACATGAACACTGTATGAATTATTGCAAATCTTTGCTTCTAGTTCATTCTCACCCACAATCTCTTCAAACTTAGCTTTCATTTTATCTGCAGACCTTGGAAGATCACTAACTGCTTCTAACTTACACCTGAAACTTTGTGCTTCCAAGTCTATATAGTTAGCATCCAATTGTTTTAGTTTTCCAAACGGTAAGTCATCACTGTTACCATAATCCACAAAGTACACTTTTGCTGACATATCAGTTACTTTCTTCACCTCAGCACGATACCAGATCTTGTCCTCTGAAAACTGGGCACAACATATCGATCCAACTTGGAGGTTTTTAATTTTATTATCCCTTGGACTCCTGGATGAGTAATCTTCTTGCAAAGCAGCACTCATTTCCTCAAACTGAGAGGACTGGGACAAAAGTTGACAAGCAAAGTCAGAACTATTATTAATATCTGTTACCGTCACAGAATACCTGGAACCAACTTTCAAATTTGGAAGCTTGAACCTTCCTGTTGGGGTCTGACTAGGACTTGGCAGAGATGAACTTGATCCTCGAGAACTGCCTCTTTTAGGGGGGGTGTGGCCATCAGATGAAGTAACTTGGCTGCGAGGAGCCAATGTTCTAGTTGCAAGTCTCTCCTTCAAAAGAATCTCACCAATAGACAAGTTAAGCTCTGATCTAGGGTCCACCATTGATATCATCACCTTTGGTCCTTCAACAGCATCTGCTTTGACACAAAGGACCTTTTCAAGGATCAATTCTTCAAACCTTGCAAGAGCGGCTTCATGAGAACATGATGTAGGATCAATGCCACTTAGTCCAGCTTCAATGGCAGCTCCTGGTAGTTTAGAAAACTGATTGGGCAGAGCTCTAAGATCAGATACACTCACTTTTTCAGAATTACCATAGTCCACAAAGAACACTTCACATGATTTTAGACCTAGTGATTTGACCACTTGTGCACGGTAGAATTGATTATCCTCTGCAAACTTTGCTACACATGGCATGTTAGGAGCCACATGGGCAATTCTCTCTGCATTGTGCCCTCCTTCAGGTCCAAAGAATGCCTGTAAATCTATCATCATATCGTCAAGATCTACTGCTACTACTTCTTGTTGAAACCAGAATTGTGTGGGAGATATAACTTGGCTTACAAAAACCCTTTCTCTTTGTCCAACATTCAAACCCATAACTGGTAGCTGAGAAGTACTTATTTCTAAACGTTCAAGAACAGGAGAGGCTACCTGCTGATGAGTAGCTGGTTCAGCATAACTATCTGCGATAAACTGAGCTGACACATCTCTCTTTCCATTTAATGAATACAGCTTCACAAACACTGCATCCTTTTCATGTTCCATTGGCTCACAAACAAAGACTTTGTTCACAACATATCGATCTAGATAATCCAAAGTTCCTGTCTTAATCCCACCTCTGATGAAAATAGGTTGTATACCTCGCAGGATAAGTTTTGTAGCCTGAGCTTCATAATGTATGGAAAGATTTTGATCCACAGTTCTTATTCTGCTCCTAGGGACAAACTCTGTGCTACCATAGTCAACATAAAATGCTAAAACATCATTACCCGTGGCTGTTTGAATACTTGCCCTATGCCATTGGTTATTCTGTATAGACTTTGCAAGACAAATATCTCCTTGCCTCAGCTGTCCCCTTGGATGTTCCTTGCGTTGAGCAATGTCTTGCAATTCTGTAAGTGCATCCTCTATTTTCTCAACTTGATTGAGGTTAAACTGGCCCCATAGTATAAAGAGTTGATTTTCCTTGTCATACTCTGCATGGGAGATCATCACTTCCATCCGCTCACCAACGTTCGGCATGAACACATTGTAGCTGCTGCTAGCCATGTTGTATAACCTGTCTGAAAGAAAGAAAAAAAAGCACTTTAGGATGCAAATTATTTCATTTATTACGGTCCTATCATATGTCAGATTTCTACAGTGTATGACTATACATTTGTAGCATTTGATTTCAACATTTCCATATTTTGGAATGTTTTGTATACATGTATCTTGGTTGTAACACAGTCTAGTTTCCAGTACATCTTTAATTTAAATTATCAAATTTTTCCAATGAATGAAGTTTGCTTTGTAGTTTACTAGCAATAACTCATAAATTGCTTGAACAGTGAGTTCTTGAAAAATAAAGAGTGGAGGAAGCATGGTGGTCTATGGGTCGGAAAATGATGTCATTGCAGTATTTGACATGTTATGACTCCTAGTGCAGAATATTATGGGATTCAAGAAAATCATGGAATTTCCACGGAATCCAATATTTCTTTCATGAAAAGGTCACTTAGTTTATTTTAATATATCTGTTGTCATTTAAATCGATTCACAATCACTAAGGCTTTTCAAACTACATACAGAATGGTAAAACCGTCTTGACTCGCATGTTTACCTGATCATTACCGCCAACATTGGCATATTGGAGAATCAAATATTTCTCAAGTATATTTATTTTTTGCTCATTGTAAAATAGCAAATTTCGGCAGCATCATACCTAGCATGAGCAAATCCTTGAATAGGATATACGCGGCGGGATAATTATTTCATGGAATCAATCATGTGATTGTTGATTGATTCTTTTATTCTCTTATGATGTAGACATTTTTATTTGACTCATTTGAAAGCATACTTTGGTAGTAATATCAGACTCGAGTAGTATGTTGTCGAGTGGGTACTCAGTGTAAACACTAATTAAAGATTTAAAGTATTCACTTTTGAAACAGAAACTGCATTTTTCTGGACAATTTTGTAAAGAATGTGGGTTCTTTACTGTCTGGAACCAATACTGTCAATATTAAATGTTTTAAGAATTTTAGATTTGAACCCAAACTGCATTTGCTCTGCATGCTTGCCAAAACAACTACCAATTTGTAGTAGTGACTATCGACACTGTACTGGATGGGTGTGTGAACACTGTATCAGTGAGTATACTCTTAAATAACTTACTCTCCAAGAGCTGATTGCCGCCATAAATTTGTAATACAAGAAAAATCCTATTGAATGCCCGATCAGTTTTGGAATTTACAGCCTTTCCTCATATAACACCTATGCATATATCTACAATCTAGCATCAATTGGCAACTTCTTCTAACACAGTCCTGGCCATCACCAACCTTCCAAACTTTCCAGTCCAAGACAGTGGAGCATTTAGAAAGAAGCCAACACCCACGAGGTGCGAACAAGTGTGGAGTGAAGAGTTAGAATGGAAGTGTTAACCAACCAGCATGCATGTGATTAAAAAATAAAGAGCCCGTAGGCACTCATTTTGTAAACTTGGCTTAATCTCTCCTAATAGTCTTGAATGGCTTTCCTCACAGAATCATCATTTCATTCACATTAATTATTATTTTGTGTGAATGTGTATAACTGTGCAAAGGCCACAATGTTCTGGAGTGGGGACGGTTGTGGGAATGTTACAGTACTATAAGGTAAGTAAGTCGCACATACTAATAACTGTACTTCAAATAACACCTATGCATAGAGTCGGAACATAAAGGCTTTCTCGGCTTTCTTTCCCGTAGGTTCGCACTGGTTCGTTCCCGGTACCGGGTTACTTCCCAGTATCAACACCCAGGTTCCAGAACCGGTAGTAGTTTTCCATATATATATCAGATATCATCACTCATACCATGAACTTTACAAAGACATCATGTTGCTCCTCTGATCGCCAATAGTTTTATGTCCTCGTGTGACAACTTTGTTAACGTGCAGTCATCAAACCCCTTTCTCTTCTGAAGGTTGTTTTGTGGCAAGCATCATTTAACCTTTAACCAATACTGACTGCAGTCTGACATGAAAGATGTACCTGCCATTTTGAGGAGTTTATGAATACTGCTTCCAAAATAAGTGTTATTGCATTGTAGGTCTAGGAAACAAAACTATGCTTGGTTCAGTAACAACAGCAGATGCATGTTTCCGACTTTTGCAGTTAGTAAATAAATATAGTTGGGATGTATTGAATATCAACGAGGCTCACTGATGGGATTTTAATTCTTGAATGATAGAGCTACATGTAGAATGAAATTGAGCAAATATTGTTCCGTCATCATTGAAAGATATTCCAGATTTAACTGAGATAGGAAAACCCATGGTATGAGTTACCTGATAATGGGAAATCCCATCATTGCATAACAGATTTTATTGGGGACAGATGCAAAAACAGAATTTTAAAGGAATGTAGAAGGAATTAGGACTGATATTGGAGAGTGCAATTTTGGTAAGGAATGTCAGCGACATTCGGGTTTAATGAGAGAAGAATTCAGTAACTGACCAGTGTATTGTTATAAATTGAAAAGAATTTGTTTAACTAGTGTGGACGAAATTTGAGGGGGAAATAATTTCAGTAACGGGTATATTGGGGACATAATTTTAAAGGAATGCAGAAGAAATTAGGACTGATGTTGGAGAGTGGAAAGAGCAATTTTAATAGTAACAAATGAAGGGTACAGGTTGATTCCATTTTCAGTTGGTAGTTTCGGATGTGGTTTCAAGGTAGTCGATAGTAATATGTAGAGTGTTGGTATGATGGTAACTGGGCGATGTGAACTGGTATAATTCCATATTATTTGATATATCCCAAGATTTGAGTGTTAAAATTCCCAAGAAATATCCCCATTTCTTATTATTATC
>JAODAF010102410.1:0-10790 GCA_027574765.1 Molpadia intermedia | reverse complement strand
GCTACCCTCGGTCAATCGATACAGGCCTAGGTCCCCTCAGCCTCGTCGCGATTACGTAATCATTATAGCGTTGTCTTTGTAAAGGGCCAACGTTCCACCAACATTTATCCAACAGGTTCTTGTAACAATGTGCCAACATCAAACTAACGTTAACCCAACATATTGTTGTAACAATGGGCCAACATTAAACTAACATTAACCCAACATATTGTTGTAACAATTTGCCAACATTAAACTAACATTAACCCAACATATTGTTGTAACAATAGGCCAACATTAAACTAACATTAACCCAACAATGGGCCTACATTGGCCACACTTGTGTTCTATGTTGGTACTTCATTGGTAATAGGTTGGCCCAACAAATTGTTTTAGCAAAAGACCAACATTCCGCCAACGTTCCACCAACACATTCTTGTAACAATGTGCCAACATTAAACTATAGTTAACCCAAGGTATTGTTGTAATAAAGGGCCAACATTGTTGGGTAAACATGTTGTGCCTGTTAGTATTAGTTCTTGTTGAACAGGATTCATTAGTTTCTATCGTGGTTTACTTTCTTTAATAGCACAGTTCTAACTGTAATTCATATATAGGAGAATCGGGTGTCTCACCGGATCACCAAGAGGAAAGAAGACATAACATAGATAGCCTAGTCAGTATACTTCAAAGGACTTACGCATATATACGTTATATCGTTAAAAGGGCCACACATCATATTCCAGCAGTTCGAAGCATAAATAAGGCAAGATCACCCCGTACCTAACAAAGACTCCGGAAATCTATAATAATGGAGTGAAGCAATATTACTCCGTCGGAGCGGTTCCTAGGGGTAGGGCTTACCGCGGTACCTTCCTAAGCTTCCACTTCTCCTAGCAAAATTCGGATAGGTCATGCTATGCTAATTTGTAGGTGACGTGAATATATAGCTCGTCAGCTTTCAAATGAGGTGTACCATGAACAAACTGTGAACGTCTACTATCCTGTTTCCGCCATTTGAAATAACGAATTTACTGTGTAAGTTAATGGAGATATTGATAGTGGTGTGCACCCTTAAACTGGCCTCGCCTACCCAACGATGGTCAACAACTCCCAAGCATAAACATCGGTAACTTTAACCCCGACACCTGTTATACACCCATAAATCTACATTACACTAGAATGATATTGACCACGGAAGCGAATATAATTTAATATAATTTTAAATGTCAGCTTCAGATCATACGATCCATCACGTGTACTGTGTCGCCGTCCATGACTGCAGTGGTCAGTTTGACAAACACGATTTACAGAATTACAGAATTCACACCTCATGTTGAGACAGGATGGTTGTTGTCTTGTTTAACGTACATAAAGAACAAGTACAGAACGAAACCTCAATAGGTTTCCCAAAAGGTAAGTAAGTACGTAAGTATAGGCCTATTTTTCTTTACAAGCTAAGATTGTATTTCTCTTGGAGTGATCATATTATGTCAATTTCTAAAACAATTGCACGAAATGATGGGATTTTATCTAACCTAAAATGTGACAATACTCCGAATACTTTACCAAACGGTAATTGTACCACAGCTCACTTATTGCTCTATTATTTGGTCAGGAACCAGTAATACAAACCTAAAGCGGATTATAGTGCTACAAAAGAGAACTATGCGACATCTTACTAACGTAGCACCATAGAAGAATCCAGTAATTTATTTTAATATATTAAAATATTAAAAGACTTAGTAAAAGTAATTATAGCAACGTTTTCATATAAGGCCATGAATGGACCACTAACAGATGCATTTAAATCTTAATCAGTAATAATCAATTACACAATTATGATACAAGACAGGCCACACACATTCATTGTTATAACTGTCGTACTACTATTTGACTCCTAGCTAAGGCAAACAATATTCAGACTGACGCAGCCATCTATTTCACTTTTTAAGAAAATACTAATTAAAGAAATTATTAAAGAATATTAACGTATGTAATGGGTTGGGTGAATTGTTACCTATTATTTTTGTCTTCTTTTTATGTAAATATGAGTTTCCATCATTTAATGTATTTACTGTAATTAAGGGAGTGTTCTACTTTGTTAAGCCTTTACAGGTTTGTCTAGAATACTTCCGTTCACACATGGTATAATCTGCATGATGTCTGTAAATATTGATGTTTTAAGTGTTGCTCTGAAAATTTGTTTTAATACATTCACTTATCGCAAGTCTTCCCGATTAGCCAATTGACGCTGAGTTGTTGTAGTAAATAGTACTAATCGGTTCAGAATATTGATGGTAGTGCAGTATTGTTTGGATATACACAAACTGATAGCATAAAGCATAAACTCTATATAGGTGATCCTCTTCAGGAAAGCGTCTCCCCCCTCACAATTCTGATGCCATGCACCACTGCAGTGTTATAGGTATAATGATATGATCAGTGCATGGAATTTGGGTCACCCAACAAATTTTTACCTTGTTTGGTTGCTAACGTGCATAAGTTTTATATATCCATTGTTCTATCCATACAATCGTCAAACTTGTTCTACATGTGTTTTTCGTTCAATGGCGAAATTCAAATTTTAGACCCCTCTGTATAAATTATAACTTCGCTTATTTGCAAAATCTGTCAAAGGTGGCTTCAAAGTTCAAATTCATTAAAAAATAAGTTTTTTTACAGTTTCAACTGACACATATTAGAGATATTACTATTTATTTTAAAGTTTTAAAAGAAGTTCGGAAAGTCAGCAAATTCATTGAATGAACCAGCGGTCATCTGCATTGACAAACCCGAATTTTATCAACGTTATTATCATCATTACTATCATAATATTGATATTAACCACCGAGAAAATATAATTGTCGCACCTTCTCATGATTATATACCGGTATATATATGAAATAGTGTCGTGACAAGCGTTTACTCAGTAACAATTTAGAATTTTAATTCTCGTCGAATGCTATGCGCAATAATACGGTCACCGTTCAATATAATTTCTGCCTGCTTTTCTGCTTTGTTCATTATAAGAAAGGAAAGAATAGCACATATGCACATATGGCATCGTTGACCAGGATTCTATTTTAGAAATGTAATACCACAAATGGCCAGGGACCATTCTTTCCGTGGACTTTCCTATAGTATTCCCTTAACCATGTCATTGTAAAAATAACTGCAAATATATCTACCATATTACGAAATGGTTGCGGGGCATTCTCCCTTGGATCAAAGTTAATGTCCAAAAAATGGACCATAATATGTATTTACTTATAACTACATCACATTTATGAACAAAGTACGCACCTTCTGACGTAATTTGATCTGTGCGTTTTGAGTTATCACATCCCCACAGTACTCATATGTGGCAAATCTCAATCATGGAGCATTAACTATATAAACAGCATCCAGCCTTGTTCAGTGTGGGGCTGCTCGTGAGTCTTACGCAGCTTATATGTGTGTACACGCGCGCCATGCCTATCATGTGTTATATTGTGCATGTAAAGTACATATATGTCTATCTGAAAAACAAGCTAGGTAAATTTATTTTCCGACCCTTTATTTATTTTTGCCTGGGCTCAATAAAGTACAATGAACTCAAAATGCTAGCGTGCTGGCTCTCAATTTAATAGGGCGAACGTGTCCAAACTACTAATTTACAATAAATTAACTACAACACCCTTATCACAAGATTTATATATATATAGTTTCTTCACTGCAATACAGGGTCCTTTGTATTAGTGTCAAAGTGTCAAAGTGTCAAAAGTTACAAATTGCACATATCCAACTTGAAGACGAGTGTAACCGATAAACGCGAAAAGAAGTTCAGTGTCATATTTGCAATTAAAATTACTAAAATGGTACGATTCTTTTCGATATTATTCAATATCCAATATCTTTTAATTTGTGTTTCGATTAAATCAGTGTTCATGATGAAAATCATCTGCGTACGCTTAGGTATTGACGCGTGAGTGTTCACTTGTCTTTGGCACATTCTCAAAAGCCGTGGCTGTCACCGTGACACTAATTGAAAAAGACATCTTAAAGATGTACACGATTCATGAATTTTAACGGCAATACTCGTCGATGATACTGAATGAAAGAAACTAGTTTATTACTCGTTCAGTTTACTGGCACCAAATGAACGAGTCATATTAATTGCATATTGGCAAAAATATTTGGTTTAATGGTAATAACTGTTTCGTTTTCTTTGTGAATTTATCATTACGCAGGATGAGATTAAATACGACTGATATAAAATATTAAAATTTACTGTTTATTGAACGATAATAATAAGTTTATAAATAGAAGTTTTTGAGTTTGTGGCTTTCTGGCTTGTTGTACCTTGGGGAATGACAAACGTTTTCACTAGACTACAATCAAATACGTTATCACAATATTCTGTATGAAACAGTTATGTTTCAAAACAGCGTCATGGGCAGTGTGGTAACGATTATCGTAACCACGTTTTCTGGGATATACAACCAAATACGCCAATATCAAAAATTTACATAAACACGTTCTATGATCTGCTATTTTTTGCTAGTCTATCAAATTGTTGGTATGTATTCCAAAGTGAAACAGGTATATAATCACTTTTCATCAGGGTCTACATTCAACTGATGAATAATTGAACTATGACTACGATTTATAAGCATGGGATACAGGTCACATTTGTTAATTAGGGAATAAAGCCGATGGTGCCCATGTCTCTATATCATGGGGCTCATATGACACCCTTGACTACGATATTGCTTAACTAGCCACGTGAGACGTACCAGCGGAGCCTGTATTTTTTCTTCTAAATTCACAAGTGATATACCACTATGTAAAGAATATTAACTGACTAAATACAAAGCAGATACTACAAAATACATTAAGTTCCGGTGCCTTGATTGGTGTAATGGTAACGCATACTTAATTTAATATAAACATTGTTTATTATAATTTGACCAAGTTGTGAAACACAGTTCGTCTTGCCCACTTTGTTATGCATTTTCCCCGTTAATATAACATACCGGTATTGTCGCGTTCCGGAGGTCAGGACGGAAGCAAACTCGAAGAAATACAAACTCGAGCGGTTAATGTTTCGTATGGATATATTGACTAGGCACTACTTTATTGTGAAAACGTTATATAATAATAATAATAATTGGTATGGATATTTAACTGATGAACTATAGAAACACTCCTTGCTATAAAATTAACCAGAGACCAAGGAAGAGATGTGGTCTATACCTATGCCGTTCTGTCCCAATCTGATCTTGTTCGGAATCTACATGTACGATAACTGATGCTAAAAAGTCCACCCCTTTTATAGAAAATTAGACTTTTGCAAGCGACATAAAATAATGGCTAACATAATAAATTGGACAAGTTACAATAAAATGCACAGCCAAACTACGGCTCATATCAGCTACAATTGCCAAAAATGCCTGCCAAAGCATAAATATCGCCAAATAACAATGCAACACAAAATAATTCGCCAAAAGTGACGAAAACTACAAAAAATTTGTCATAATTTATCAATCATACTATAATCAGCTATCCCCGATACCATCGACACGCAACACGCTTGACCTCCGTGCGTCACAGCGCAGGCTGCCATGTCTTAAGTTAAATTGCTAATTTGCGGCCAAAAAATGAATAAATCACTATTAGCTTCGACATTTTTGCCCAACGATGTATGCGTCATATCATTTCTTGCAATAAGTGCGGGCAGGGCAAGTAGCTAGCAGTTTAGCTTACTCTATAACGTATCGGTGAATTGGAGCAGTCCTTCGTCGCTAGTACAATGCTATAGGATAAGCTAGCACTGCCGACATTATTTAGACTACAAAATTGAGGGCGCTTTGCTATATATGACAATATGCTGACCTAGGTTCATTGCGTTAGGCTGCGATGATGTGCGATCGCTTATCAATATACCACAGATGGAGTTCATATAACATTAATAAATGTGAAGTGTGTTTATATCATACCTAATTCATCCTATGACGTCAATATATTCCAACAGAATCATTGAATGCTGAAAATATGAGTGATCTCGAAACTTGACACGGTTGTTATTAAACATGATAATGAACGAATGATATTGCCCTTTAGTCCTAAAGAGGCTTCGGAATATAGTAGCATGGAGGTCATTCACCGTGCTAATTGGTATGATTTATTTATGTTTGTCTCCAATCCATGAAAGAGACATGCATGGGCACTGTGGATCAAACAAAATGTTTACCATACTTAAATGACCTACGTGAAAGATTCCGGAATAACATATACCCTTTCCATAGGACCTTAAGTCAAGCTCTTGAAATTCAGCTACTATCTCAGTCTACGCCCACCCCTCCCCCTCATAATATCCATTTATCCTCTTATTGACCGTATATATATATATATATATGATTACCCCTCAAATATTGAAAATACTTGATCGAGCTAAACCCTAGGCCTCATCCCGGGGAAGGGTTTTCCTCCAACTATCAACACACTGGTTTGGAAGTATATGATATTTCTTCATTTCTTTTTTCCAGATACCTATCGTATTCAATCGTCTAACGAGTACCCATCTCTTCAGGGTGAATATGTTGAGCGTATATAAATGACTAAAGATAGTACCGGTTATTAAACCGGAAGCTATTGACGCCGTGGGAAGACTTGAATATCGCGATGACGACATACTTCTAGCAACGTATCCTAAAAGTGGTAGGCATAAGGTGTACACATGAGTGCCATGGCAAGCTAGCCCGCCCCTGTCCTCGAATCTATATGTACAGGGCACATGTCAGGTGTTAAAATATTCAACATAATCACTATCCCCCACAATCACTCGCATTCTAGATTCCGTGTATTACTTTATTATTTATTTCTATATTAGATTACTTCCCGAAAAAAAAAAAAAAAATTAGCTATTTATTATCAAAGATGAAATGAACAGGTTTCATTCTAAATAGCTCTAAGAAATGCAACAACTGCATGAATTTATATCCATTTCTGAAGCAGATCATTTATGTACTGTAGGCCTAATATTGGAAACAACCACATTACAACGAACGCTTTGCTTCAGGACTATAGTTTATATTTTATTATATATATATATACATATCTTACTTGGTCAATAAAAATCCAAGTTGCACGCCTGTGATTCTCGAATAGCGGTTAAAAAATAACTAAAACGAAAGCAAATAGAATCCAAACTCGATTCGAAGCAAACTTTTAAAAACGTTCCGTCTTGTTATTTGGTGTAGCCTTTCAAATATTTCAGGTGCTTGTATAAAAGGAATTTGAGTGGCATTTCCAGCCATCTAGGGGTGTCATGGAGCCCAAAGTTTTCGCTTCGCCCAACCAATGGTTAGAAGTGGGACGCCTGAGTACTGCTTAAGGTGAGACACCATTTCGTTAAGTTTGAAAAGGGCTGATGTAAGGCATATCATGTGGCATCGTCATTTGCTCGGTTTGTTGTGTGCGTTTCAGTTGCGATATAGCCGTAATATTCCATGCAATTGCAAATATGATTTTATGTGTAAGCTGTTTTGTCCACACAACAAATGTATATCTTAAGACGAATTTGATTAAACCGTTTCCTGACGTGTTTTTGGAGGGTGGGGGGAATATAGTAATGGTGGGAATATGGTGGTAATCAGTGGAATGGTGTACCATACCTGTTTGTTATAACAGCAACAAGGAAGGTTGTTTGTAGACGTTTGTTCGTGGGAACTGACAATACATGTATATATATTGTTATTGCAGGAACGCACTGGATGAGTGAGGTTTTACAGCAAATCATTCACAATGGCGATTCGTCCAAAGTAGGACATCGCCAACGCCGTGTAGTAATGGAAGTAAGGGACACTCTTCAGTATGGAAAGGTAGACGAGGTTAAAGCTACCATAGAGCTGATAGATTCCGACCCATCCCCTCGGGTGCTAATGACCCACCTGACACCTGATTACCTTTCTAAACATACATGGGACAAAGGAATACCGGTAAGAGTTATAAACCACTTATTACCATAGGAATGGAGGGGACACGTGTCTCCGCCCCCTTCAGTCAAAAAATCGTGTATCCAATTAGTGTGCGAAGTGAGTTTTACCACCCAAACTATATACGGCGCAGCCAAATTTGACTTCAAGGAGTCTAGTTACTTTCCTGCTTACTTCTTGGCGATAAATGCCATGATATTCCAGCGAAAAGGGTAACTAACACGTCATTTGTAGGAGATCACGTTGAATTATACGAAAGATCCAGGTACAAATTTGACCTAGTGGACTCGCGATTATAATTAGCTGTTCGCTTACTAGAAGCGTTTAAGCATCTTGACACATTGCGTGTTGTTTTGTGTCCTATAGTGCGCAAAACTAACGAAGAAATGTTCCTTCACATATACAAGTGGAACAGTTACTGTTTGGTCAGTATGAACTACGAGTCTACGACCCCGTTGACATTAAGCTAAACTGACCAATAAAAATAAAGTAAAGAGTTATGTATAATATAGGCACTGGACCGGGGTTCTCAATTAATTTATTCTAAGAGCCAATATTTCTGGTTTCTGGTTGTGTCCGCGGGCCATGCGCAACTGCGCAACTATTGAACAAACGATTGACGATTGAAGTTTTAGTTAAAGTTGATGCCGCGGCGAACATTGGAAGCGGAAGGCATCAGATAAGTTTTAGCAATGTTTTTTGTAACACCGTAGTCTTGACTCCCAGTACGTTATTACGGTTTATATAATAAACGTGCAGAGAAGTTTGTCAGATTCATAGTAGGGTGATCTGGACCAATTGATAGCCATGAAACTAGAAATGTGACATTCTAGAACAATGTACAATTGTCTTTATGAAAAGTGTAGGGCATGTGGAATTTTGTTTCAACAAAGAATATCGGGGGCAGGTAGGAGACAGGGGACCACCTCAGTATTCGTGTGTGTCCTCTGTTCTCCTCCGTTGATTCGGACATGGAAAGTTAAATATATAGCGTTAATACCAATACAGTAGCTGGAGCGTGGCGTACCATGTGTTTCGCTTTGCATTCACAGTCTCTCATGTTGAACACCCGTTCACTGCGACTGTTCCTCAGTGGTGATGAACGTATTCGTTTATCATTGTTACTTTGACCACTTTGCAATTTTGGAATAGCCACGGTTTATCTGACAATATAGCCAAGAATTCACAAGATAGTGAAACTCAGTGATGGTTTTGTTTTGACAGAGTTGAGCATGTGTCAGTTCAATGGCAGGCAGGTTATCGTGTAATCTGGCCGAAAGCATCGAAAGTAAGAATATTTTATATAAACATGAAATAAAGATTTTTTGTTTTATTAGTTCATGTTAACTTCAAAATAGACACAATTAAAGCCAACATATAAATTAATTCACAAACGCCAACGGTAGGAGTCAAGTAGCCAAGAAAAAGTGGCGTCACTAATTTTCCATTGGTATCGTGGTAACGCTTTAGACTTTTGATGCAGTTGCTTAAATCCTTATTGGCGGTCTCGAGAGCAAGATGGTATAGATTACTTTACACCCGTCTTAAGTAAGCCTAAAATCGTTTCCTAACTCGCATCATTTTGTTTATGATATTCGTTGTCGTTTATGATTTCATTGCAGATCGTATATGTCTATCGCAATCCAAAAGATACTTGTCTATCCTATTTCGAGTTTCTCTGTGAGTTCTTCCTACCAAATGGTCAACCAGCAATGACAAGAGACCAAATGGACGACTTCTTGACGCAGTTTGCTGCAGAAGAAGGTTGGTTGATGTACCCATCTATCGACCCGTTTAAGTCACAATGAAGTGTGGTTTTGCTCTGTAATCAATAAATGTGCATTAATGTGTTTTATGGGTTTTTGCTACGTGTTTACACCGAAAGGTGTAATATTTTCGTCCAACCAACGGGACCAAAATGTCCATTTCGCATGTACAGCCTGCTATATATAAATCCATCGTGTTTGTTTTCTTTCTATTTTGTAGTACCTTACAATGGTTGGTGCGAACACATGACAGCCTATGAAGAAATCATGCGAAGAGGGGATAATATTTTGTTTGTCTCGTACGAGGAGATGTCAAAGGTAAACGTACCTGTGGTTTTAATCAACCTGATTTATCACAGTTTGCAACAAACCACTCAATGTTCAAATTTAAGCGACTAAAGGCTCAAATTCAAACCACTCAAGATTTATATTAAACCCTCTCAATGTAGCCTACACTATTCAAACCACCCAAGGCTCCAATTAAAACCATAATGTTCATACCACTCAACACTCAATTTCAACCTCGAGCCCCTTAATCCAAACCACTCATAGCTCAATCTCAAGCCACTCAAAGTTCAAGTTCAAAATACGCAAGGTTCAAGGTTAACACTGATCTTGCCTATGGATGAACACCGGCATGGCAAGCATTATCTAATCCACCAGCATCTACCGATGCCATCCTGCCCCTATGACCTCAATTTAACGTCCTCGTTCAAAGTACATGAATGTCCTCCCAGTCTCACGAGGAATGAAATGGTTGAGTACACCTACATGACAACCGGATTGAACAACATAAACTCCAGTGGCATAGCCAGGATGTTGTCATAGCAGGGCGGCGCGAGGGGGTGGATATTACCTAGGGGCACCAGCATCATTCATTTTTACCACCAGATAATATTGATTGGGATATGCATCGGCTACACTTTTCATAACGAGTTTTTGTGTGGGACCTTGGGGCACCGCAATTTGTGAGGGACGTTCCCCTTGCCTCGTGGCTACTCCATCAACCCCGAACAAGTACACCATCATCGCTCGCGACCAGCCGTGCTGACTGACAAGTTATGTA
>JAODAF010102302.1:0-10792 GCA_027574765.1 Molpadia intermedia | reverse complement strand
TTGTTTCTGTACCAGGTAGTATTTATTGTTTCTGTACCAGGTAGTATTTATTGTTTCTGTACCAGGTAGTATTTATTTGTTCAGCAATATGAGTCCAAATAATTGACTTAAATAACTCATGTAGATCAAAAATATACTAATATATTATGGTCCGACCCCGAGACGCCAGTAGTGCAGCTGAGTATCATCTGTAATGTGATAGTGGGGGAATCACTGATCACGGGCTTTACTACTATCACATGTACCTATACAAGGTATAGCTTTTATATATATTCAACAATAGATGTCAAGATAATTGACATAAATATAAATTCTTAGATAGACTTACGCAATAAAATATACTACTATTATATGTGACCGCTGACTCATGCCAGACACGTAACAAGAACACAGGTAATATTTGGTAGTGTGTCCCAGGCCCAGATTTGGGTGAAATATATAGTACGTAGTGAGAGGGTGCACAAGTCATATTACACACTAGTTGTTCATTGTTCATTACTTGACTCGAATTTGTGGTTGCGGTATTGCTACTGAGACAAGCTAAAAGCGAATCATAGCCTTTTCTAAAATGGTCAACCCATGCAGCTATATACTTGATTTACCAAAAGTAATTAATCATAACCAATGATTTCACTTCAATTATTCAGCACCAATGCCCAACACTTTACCAGTTATAAGCTGTTCTGATTCACAAAGTCAAGGAACGTTTACTGATGGTAACTTGCCGCCATGTTCAGACTCGGAGACGCCAGTAGCTGAGCTGAGTATAACCTGTAATTTCATGGTGGGAGACGAACTGGTCACTGGTACCAATACTATCACGTGTACCTGTACTGATGGGTCAAATAACATGGATACTTGCACGTACACCGTGTCTGTACAAGGTAAGGTTCATTTGCTGACACTATTAGTCGTATGGGGTACAGTTTTCCTTTGTAATCCATCGATGACTCACGATTTCGGTGTGAAATTATTAGTATCGCATAATAGAATTCATTCCGAAACCTGTGCAGTTCATTGATGTCTCGATCGATTTCCATACGAATTGTACTGAGTGAAATTTAAATCATGTATATGTAATTCCAAAAAGACTGCTGTAACCAATACAACGACTTCCGTCTTATTCTGTAATTGGTGAAGAATTTACTCATATAATTAGCTATATGAAATATTTCGAATACGTACGGAGTAAATCATACACGATACCTCAACTTCTTATTAACTAAAACGATCTTTCACCTGATCAATACCTAATCTACGAATGCTTGTTCGCTGGTTGCCCATATAGGTCCATTACTTAACAATAGTGTATGGGTGACACAAGGGCTGGACTGTGAAAATTGGAAATACGTTACATTTTGTTTCCAAAAAACATTGAAAGAGATTTTGAATATCACACCCCATTCCTATCGGGTAAAGTTAAAATCTACATTTAGACTTCGCACGTGGTGGAAGGGCAACAATGTATTATAAACACATGAGATATATTTTGTTCGAGAGACAGTTGTCGTAGGGGTCATTACTTCAGATGAAGGCAAATCGTTTCCAATTACGTGGGATTGTGGTATCGCAGTAATAATGTCAAATTACCTCGAAACGGAAACCTATGGATATTAAACGTACTACAGAAAAGGCTGTATTACCAATGAAACCCAGATACCGTCCGAGTGTTTTAATGAAAAAACAACAACTTATAATTTATACGTTTTTCGTCAGCTGCAAACATTCTACCTGTTATTAGATGTTCGGATTCTCAAAGTCAAGGGACTTTTACGGATGATAACATGCCATCATGTTCCGACACCGAGACGCCAATAAGTCAGCTGCGAATTAGTTGTGATGTGATGCTGGGTGCTCGACTGGTTACGGGTTCTAACACTATAACGTGTACCTGCACTGATGCGTCAAGTGGAATAGATACATGCACTTACTCTGTGTCTGTACAAGGTAAATGTTCTTCCGCAAAATCTACGAATAGTTCTACTCTTCTCATATATTTTCATCATTCTGGGCCTCCAACGACTTGATTACACAGTTGCAGCGTTCTCTGAAACAGTGGCGTAGAATGCTCTTTGAAAGTGGGGGTGCATCAGGTTGGACACCAGTGGAGCCACTATACACTCCATATTCCGGGATATCCTAGATATCCATATGTCAATGTGATAGCATAGAATCAATTGGCAACGAATCGAATATAAATAATATAAATCAAATTTAAATACCTTAAATAATTTTAAAAACATGTTGGTCTTGTATGGTTCCCGGCTATATTTATTTTTCCATGATTGAAGACTTCTGATGTATTTCTCCATTTTCTTGTATGAGCTATCATTGTTTTATAATTATGTTTTCATATAGGTCTAACTACATTCAAATTCGTTTCATAAATCTATTTATTATGTTTCTAGAATCGTTAGCTACTACCAATATTCCAAGACTACTAACCACCTCAGCGAGTAACACTTCTCAAGGTAGGTTGTCAAAGTAATATCAATTAAACTTTTTTGCCAAAACCAAAATGTAACAAATATGTTGCCTTTGTCTATCGAGTGCAATAATATTTTATATCAGTAGGCTATGTTACTCCTTAGATATGAGCGTGTTGAGTTTTATATCAGTTTAACATTTAATAGTGAGTTTAACATAAACATTTTTTATTGTTAGATCAGAATGTTCGATTTTATATCCATTTTTTGTATCATAATTAACTTGCAAATTCAAAATGCATGTTTAATTTATTTTAAAGTTTGTACTGGCGGATGTCCAACAATGCTTTGCAATAAATTGATATATAATTTGACGACAACTCGGGGAATCGAACTAATTCATATATAATAAGAAAGATATCTCATGGCTTTAACAGAATATGAATAATATATACATTATTGTATACATTGTTATAAATGATAGTACCAACAGTGGAGGATCCATGGGAAATCTATTTTCAAAACAAATATGCCCCAGCTCCTCTTTGGATTACTACAATACTACCTTCAGTGTTTGACTTGATCCACCACTGAATAACAAAATGTAATAATTTTGGAAAGAAGTGCCTAAAGTTCCTTGTGGTCTTAACGAGTAGGACATCGAATAAAACCTTCATGCAAACAGCAACTAGCATACGATGCGCATGAATTATGAGTTTAAATATCTTATTCCTTGCTACAATAAGTAACAGTTGTTTTCTCTTTCAAGTCTAAGGTTTAATGTAAATAACTTAATATATACCTACATACCTATTATATATTTTTAGAATCGAGTGTTACTACCAATATTCCAACAAGTATAACAGCGACCAGTCAGATGATCACCCCTTCTCGTGGTAAGTTGGCAATTAGAAATCATCATTCGCTGGGGGACGCACTGAAACAGTTTTGCTGGTGTAAACCACACACCAAAGCTCTTTTTTTCCCGCTCCATATATAGTAAAGTTTTGTCAGGGACTCGAATTGCCCAGTCACGTTAATTGCTGATCAGCCTCTATAGAAAGATACACTATATATACAGACATAAGTAAACATAACATTACATGACAGTAAGTGAATCTGAATTAAACCGCATCATATATACAGAAAACACAAAGCCCATCACATAGTACAAGTAACTGATGAAAACACGCACTGGTGTCAGTAGAGACTTATTGATTGGACTGGATTTTTCGTGATATGCTCGTGACAACAGGATGCAGAAAATATTACATTAACATCACCTGCACTCTATGTCTACTCTCCTGGCAGGCTTGGTTATTCCCAATGATCGTGTCAAAACTTAATTTATTCGTTTATTGTCCCTCGTCATAGTTATTTATGTAAATTAATACTTGCTTTAGTAAATCTTCATTTTATCTCTCACATAATGCAATACCACTAAACTATTTGTTTGCTACATTGTCTTTGAATAACTGCAGTAAACCTGTCATTTCTTTAACGGTATTGGCCTTGAACAAGTCTACAGTAAACTTACTATTTTGTATCACCTGCAGAAAAGTGTGAATACCCAAATTCTGACAACACGGTCATAAGCTGTAGTGATGACATACAGCAAGATTGTTTTATAGACTGCAAAAGGGGAACTATTAAAGCTCTACCTAAATATGGACCAATAAGCTGTCGACAAGACGATAACCTCAGTGTGTGGATACCACGCCTCTTGGGCGATATTTGCCAAGGTAAACAATCTTTGTCATATATTTCAGATATACTGCATTATTCACATCAATTACACAAAGTTTTGTCTCCCTCACAATAACTTCCGGAGTTTGCGCATGTCCAAGGTACGATACTTTCAAGAACCGTATATGAGACACTTTTGCCATAGGCCTAGTTCGTGCTTTACGAATTTAATATACGAAAATCCAAATTAACTTAAAATTTTCATTAAATAACTTTGACAATTAGTAAGGATCTCTCGATTTTTAAGGTAAGCCCGGTGATGTAGATTCCACTCGCATTGAGCGACTATGGACTCACGGATTCGAGTTGTGTTATGTTAGTGATGTTAATTACCTAGTTAACATTTACCAAATCGTCGAAACGTTAGGGACAAACCCAATATCAGCTATTTGTTGCGTAACTATCTCGACAACTTTATCCAAATGATATAATTTACCGTAACTTGGTAACATGTTGCCTATTTTCAAATATAAGTGTTTTCTGGTATTGTTCGTGTGGATGATAGTGAGGGCGCTATCATATTTTTACTCGATAAGGGCAATGGCTCGAATAGGCAACGTAATAAGTTAAGATAGCTAATATGAATTGTAATTAAATGCGCGATTGATAAAGTGTTCCGTAGGCTGCGTAGGTTAGTAGTAATTGCTATATTATATACTTAGCAAAATTAGAAGCACACATGGTGAATTTGGAGCATACCTTACTGCTTGGCTTGTGGAATGGAAATGATATATCAAAGCGGTAAGCCACGCATTATATGCTCCATAGCTAAGGATCGAGCATACCTGTTGTGGCTAGACTGGATAGGCACTGAATTCAATACACAATGTCATTGGCTGGTTACTCCTGGAGATTGGCCTTAGAATGTGGCCAGTCAGCGACGAATTGAGATAAGCAACTTAACAGCCTAGTCTGCCATATGGCTATTTTGTGTGGCTATTTCATGTAATGAATAACATGCCAAGTCAACATATATGACCTGATTACATTTGTATGCAGATATCGTCACGTTTCCATGCAAATCTAATTCTTATAATAAGAGATATGGCTGAAAATGTGATTGTATTAAGTTTTTGCTCAATAGTATATTTGACCTTTGACCTCGTGACCTTTGACCTCTGTATACAACTTAGTAACATTTTTGGTAGAATGTATTGTACCTATCCGAACTATGAAGATCCCATTCAATTCATTGCTTTCACTAGGAGATATGGCTGAAAATGTTACTGTACCATATTTGAACTTTGACCTTGAGGGTTATTGAGACACTAACAGATATGTTGCCTTTTTTAGTTCCGACAGTTGCAGAAAGTTACTCTATTCTCCTTGACATTAACGTCACGACGTCGGATGTGGGTTGCCGCGAAGCTCGAATTTTGGACAACGGACTAATAAAGTTTTTTCAAGCTATATTCACAACTGTACGGACATACTTTTGTAGTGATTTGGGAACGAGAAACTGCGATGAAAAAAACAATCTCGAAGTAACAGGCCAATGCATTGCCATGGTCCAGGAAACAAGGCGAAGAAGGCAGATTGGTCAGCAGCAATCAAAATTAAAGGTTACTTTAAACGTGACATCATCAATCGATCGTCAATCTCTCTTGTCATTGGCTACCAGCTTTAATGACGTCCTGAATGCTTCCCAAGCTGAAATACAACTAGAGACTAGTTCTTATACAGCAGAGCTTACTGTCGAGGATAGGGAAGGAATTCAAACTTCAGAAATTATCTTCATTTGTACAGCTGGTTATGCAAATGTTGGTGATGGAAATTGTGGTACGTTATAGCATTACTGTGACATTAATGTTGAATATAATGAGAATTGGTACCCGATGAAACAAGAAATGTCATAAAATGGTAGAATAGTAGAATAGTATATCATAATGCTCTCTATATCCCATATACTGGAAAAGTCAATCAGATAATAATCGATATTTTCATTATATATACTTTTGATTTTATTTGAATCATTGTTTGATAAGTGTGACACGTTTTACCATCCCGCCAAGCTTCCAGCCCAACATGGAACATTATGTAAAAATAAACTTACATTTGCCGGTACCGAAGGTTACTCGAGGTTTTCTCCTTAACCTCGCATGCCGTGAATGTTGACCGTAATGCCTGAATGTATTAGCCTACGGTATATATCTAACACTGTGACTTTATCCTTTCCTCATGGTGCAACTAATAAAAACCAATACGTTTTTTTATTATAGAAATAAACCTGTTGTAAACGGTGTAATAAATAATAGCTTTATTAATATAGTAGTCTATAGAGTGTTTGTCAACATATGCTGGTATAGAGCGTTCATCATTTACCGTATGGTATAGAAGGTTGTTAACCGCGTTATGGGTAAGATTATGCATTTTATTATCACAATCTCAACAATGCTGAAGTCCATCCGACAGGTGTGTTTTAGATCTGTTCATGTATTTTATGGGATATTAAGACATCATTTTGCCCTTCAATTGTCGAGTGAATTGGTGTTAAAGAGCAGGGCTGTAGTATACGAGTCCGTACTTCGCTCGGATTATGAAGCTGTGAATTCGGACTTTGCTCGAGCCCGGTCGAGTCCATATGTGTGCGGTTTAGAATATGTAGGTATCATATATGTACTTGGCCTACTATAATAGCTCATATAGAACAAAAATATAATAATTAAAAAAATTATCATACTTGACTTAAAATGCTGATATATGAAGTAATGTTAAACCATTGCTGTTACTTAGGAATCGATTGATCGACGGACTTGGGCAAGCTGGACTTGGATCGGAGTCGGACAACCTGGACTTGGATTTGGACCCCATGGACTCGGACTTGGCTTGTACTCTGATAATCTAGACTCGACTATGACAGCTCTGTTAACATGACATACCATGGTCTTCATCGCCTTGTCACTGGGACATTATTCTGAACTGTTCCACAAGCAACCAATATTCTACGAACAACAGTACCCGATATGTTTTATATTTTGCCCACTTATTTTTAATATGACCATTTAGATTTTGAGCTAGATGGGAAGAAACCTTAAGAAAGTCGGTCCACCCGACAACAACTCATCAGTCGTTGATTTTTTTTCCATTTTGCGATCAAATTACTAATACAAATTTTATAATTAGATCATCCTTTCAGTTTACTATATGTGTATAGTTTTATTTACGATCGCCTTTATTCCAGAACCAAAAACTTTAGGGACCATATATGGACGAATGAACATTTATTTTAATATAATGGTGGTATGATGTAGTGTATCACGAGGCAGTTGAGCCATATATATATATACGGTGAAGCAACACTCATATTTCTACCATATATACCTCATACATTTCCTCAATTAATTCCCCATATTTTATTTTTATCAATTTGATTTTCTATTTTTGGACAACACAAGTCGGGTTAGGGCTAGGGTTATCTTTATGAAATCAAATAAGTTTATATTATATCCAAGTAGCATGTAACAAATATCAAACATGACGGTCATGACAGTGAACATTCTAATTTGAAAATTGAATATTGAACAATGCAGAATTGTGATTTACTAATCTGTTTGGCGCCAATATTAAAAAACTACCCTCGGTCAATTTCATTTCCATAAATGTATATTTGAGTTCATTGTACTAAACTACTGCTAAACATAGTGTATAAATCGTGCATTTTCATTCTCCGTATTAAAGTACTATATAAATATACTGTACTATACGTCAAATAGCCAATCCTATCAAGACATAGTAATACCATATGCAGACTGATAAATGTAAACATTAAACATAATTGGATGCTTGTCCACCGCCACGTCGACGCATCGTGCTGTATTAGTTTTCGTTCTAATATGGTAACTTTACCAAGTTGCTACTCGGTTGATGAAATTCTTAAGAACCTGTTCAAATTAGAACTGCTTCTTCAACTCTATACGCCTTGGAATTGTGAAGCTCATGAGATTTCCCGGTGACCCTATTCGTATTTTTCAAACTTGTGAAAAGCTTTGATCATTTGTTTTTGATGTCAATTTCAAACTATTAGAGTCAAGAGAGGTTTACGGCATGGAATTCAAATTATTTCAATCAGGTTCTAATTTCTATTAGATTCAAATACAAGTAGGTATATAAAGAACGTTTCAATTTGGGAGTCAAAATATCTCGTCGACGTGATGGTTAAGTTTCTTTATATAATTATACAACCAAACCAACACACGCAGTTGAATCGATTCGAGTGGGTGATTACACACGAGGCAGTGGCGGCGTCAGGAGAGAGGGAAACAATATGTCCCCACCCCCATTTGTCCACATGTGATGTTTACAATATATTCTAGCGCAAGCAGGCGTAGTTCTACCCCTATATATATATATAAATATATACAATAAATGGTTGAGTGATGACTATACCGACAATGACAAACACAACGAAAGGTATTTGATTTATTTTTCGATTCCTGGTGAAGTCAAAACTGCTTTTCACCAATTCTAGATTCCCAACCTCTGTCTCTCCAAATTATATATTATATATATATACAACCTTTATCTACCGAGGAAGCACCAGAAGTCCGAAATATTTAGAACTAATTTATGTTGGTGTCTGATACATGGTAATCCACCGCGCATCTTTTAAACAAGTATAGGCCTATCATTATTTTAGCTTAAAGCTAAGTACATATCATTGTTTGTTTCAAAACTTTCCGTAAAACTTACACAATAATAAATTGTCAACTCTTGCACTCAAATTTAAAGCAGTCGAATCGCATTCGAGACTGGCGATCAAATGCTCTCAGCCAATCAGAAAGCAGGAAAGTGTTCAAGGTATTTATAAGTTGATAATAAAATACTACGGTAACCGCAAAAGAACATTATTATGTCGCTAATTCATCAAATGCCCAAATCTCCAAAATATGAAACTAAAACCTGCACAAACGTGTAATGTACATATGTACTGTGTAACGCGTACGAAATTTTAAAACGAACACCGTACAACGGTTATTACGATCACCGCGTTTTAATATAGTACAACGTGAACAAATAAATACAAATTCTAATGTACCTAATTATTATAATTTCAAACTTCAAAAATTCTAAAAAGCGCAATTCCTAAATTCTGTATAAGCTTAATGTTTGGTGTAAACTTTTGTTTCTAACAACGATTGCAGTATTATATGTATCATGGTACAGGGTAACTGCAGTTAAGGCCGGATTTACTTCGGAAAGTCATAACCTGGTAGATCGTTCCAACATGGTTCAGTATTAAACAATAATTAGTATTTGATTCCATTTGTTCAAAAGTTCATATAAATAACCAGTGGAATTGTTTGACTGAAGTTGACTGAACTATGATCAACTTTAACCAACGAGCACAAGAGAACACGTTGCATATACGTATTTCTAACGCTAGGGCCAAATAACATAATATTTGTTATTACTAGCGACAAATATATTGATGTTCATGTGCACGATGTTGGCGAGGTGATGACGCCATACGCTTGTTATTCATGTGCAAGCTCACTGTGACATCTAGCAGACGGCATTTCGTGTAGACTAGTTATCGTCAAATAAGTGTGCTATATTTAGAAGAATAGTTAAAGTTAGAGTTATTTACCATATACCCTAATATAATAACATAGGTTCTTGACCAATCACAAAATTGGAATGAGATTAATATTTCTGCCGTTTCTAGACGATTGAATAATCACAGAGAGCTGGATTCAAAGAATATATGTTCACATAAAGATAAAAAAAAAGGATTCGCACTGTAATCACAGATACATCAGATATATCCACTTAAACGTAAAAGGTTTCAAGCAACGGCCACATGTATATTCTTACGTATTTATCGTTATCAAATGACAATCAGTACTTGAATGATCTGCAACTCTGCCTTTCTGTGTAATTAGTTTATGAAATTCACCTTCCATCTTTCTTTTTTTGCAGGACACGTGGATCCTGCTTTCCGTCACAAAGCCAGCGGTTTATGGTTTTATATCAGGCAGGGAGTTCATAGACATTATGAACATTAATCGAATTTCTAACGAGAGAGCTATTGTTTCAGGGACAAGTGTCGAATACCCATCAATTCCTAAAAAACACGATCCAGTCAGAGGCTTCAACTATCCTTGTGGTACAATGTGGGAAGTTATCAGCAGGTAAATATTATAACATAATATAAATAATCTTGGGATTGTTGATAATTATGTTGTAACTTATCAATTGTGACAATTTTCACAGAATAACTTTTTCTAATGATGTCAGATTTTGCACTGAACGGTAATACAAACAGTAAATGAGTATAAGGCAATGTAATCTGTCATAACTAATCAGATACGAATGGGTTGTGACATGCACAAAGCAATAGCGAATCGAGTCTACAATAGGCCCATTTAATATTCAATATTTCACATAGCCTTCTCCTCTCCCAACAAACTGTTTTGATCAGAGAATTCGACTTTGCAAGATAATACACAAGAATACAAGAGAAAACTTTCCTAATTAATCTAGCATTTCGTTGAATACGATTATCGATAATGGCAGTTTATAACTTAATATGATTGCAGATAAGGAACATTTGCAATGCTCGATCATCAACCAGGCATCATTTCCACATAGTTGAAAAGTAGGGAAGAGGGCAGAGCTGA
>JAODAF010102191.1:0-10792 GCA_027574765.1 Molpadia intermedia | reverse complement strand
AACGTCAGACGCCTAGTTTACGGCGCTTTAAATCACGTGATACACGTAATACATGCATTGTCATAACCAGGGTATTTGATGGGGGATATTTGGGGTGGGTGATGATATCCATCATGATACATTTTAGTTACAAGCTGATGTCATATTTTGACAGACTGGCTATACCTCCCTAATATGTAATTACGTTCGTGTTGGGGTTATCTTATAGAAATGTTCCCAAGAGGCCCCAGATCTAGTGAATTTAAGGTATCTGTTACAATGGTATATAGTGATAATAACCTATTTTATTAGTTAAACAGATCATGAGAAGATATTTGTATCTCAAGATCAAAGAAAGTGGCACGCAATCAAGGAGAACCCAACTCCGGCTGTCTGGTGACGTCACTAATCTAAATATCTCACATATATTCATAAAGATACATTCAGTACGATTTAAATCAGTCTAAATATGATGTATACATTAAATAATTTATTGCTTTTACAACTTTGGGTTTAGCTACATAATATGTTCTAATTAAGAGAGTAAAGAGGTAAATGTTTTAGAAACGTTCGTTTATTAAATTCATAAGCTGCTAAATTGGACAAAAGCAACGAACTAATTGCCCTCATATAAAATCTTAAAACTTGACCTTATCCGAACGAAGATGCTCACATACTTCTAACCCGGACGAACATGGTATTGGCTCTAACCAATGTTTTATAAATATAAATGATTGAGTTATACTTTGATTGAATACATCAAAGTATGTAGTCAATATCGTGTATGGTAACTCTTTACACCGTAGGACTTAACTTACTTGCATTACACCCCTGGGCAGAATATTACGAATATAAAGTACTCTGCGAATGACCTCTTTAGACATCATGTGTAATATGCAAGGAAGGCCTTATTACGTTATTAATCGATAGATGCTCATTTTCAGTGTAGAACATACACTCTTTAACTCAAAAATTCACTGGAAAATTAGAGTGTACGCTTTTCAGGTGGCTCAAATGTTTTATTTTAAACGTTTCGTTTTAGTTCCGCCTTGTGATATTATTCTAAATTGTAAACAATAAATCAGATTCATAAATTATGTATTTTCGGTGTCGCCGTACATTCACGTGATTAAGATCACTGAGAATAACGCAGAGGAAGTGCTCTTGTTATTATTATTGTTGCCAAATCCGCGTCCCAAATATCATCACTGTTCTGTTTACAGCGAATATGATATCTATGCAACTGGGAGCATTGAATTATGTGGAATGCAGTAGGGAAAGTTAACAGCAACAACAATACCTAAAGTAAAAATATTTCAGTAAAAATAGTTGTGGGCGTTTGTATACATCAAGGGGTCACATCCGTAAACTATAACCGGCATCACGAGCCCTCTAACATACCTAAAGAATCACGACTTTTAATCACAAATGCTGGTTACTTTACGGAAAGTTCAAACCAAGCCCAAAGTAGGGCTCACACATGGACCCCACTTGGGGGATGTGTTTGCAGGTACCATCCACATGGATATCAAAGGGAGTCACCGTTTGAAACTGTTGGGACTCAGTTGAGATCTAGCTTAAATTTAGGGGATTCCGTGGGTTCAACCATCTTCAATCAGCCCACTGAACCAGCAATCATCAGCCCATCAATTTCAGAATAGGACACACAATCAGCGCACGTAAGCCTAGCGATCCCAATAGCGTCAAATTAAAGGCAAGATCATCTTTGATAAAATAACAATATTAGACAGTATTGCCTATATGTAGTCTGTTGAATCCTAGTGAAAGTCCACAAGGGTATTTTAGAATGGTACATCAGTTCCAATTGTCATGTTCCGTCTGACGTTACAATTGATTCGCTTTCAATGAACGCAAACCAGAAACACTATCGTATATAATACATTTCTGTACTGTTTCTTGTAAAATCAGAAACATAGTGCTTCACTTTTATATACTAAAAAGCGGCCGTAACATTGACTTCTATTTCCACGTAACAATGCCAAATAGCAAAGACCTTGGTCTGAATATGTGTGTAAATTCCAAGAAGATAACATGTATGTGTTAAGCAGCAATTCACATGTTGGCTATGAGGTATGCCGTTTGCTTTCCTGCACAACACGCAAACTTTATTTTCAAGTACTTGTTTATGTAAGACTCCCTCTATAATTTTGAAATCCATGGTTATGCAGCATTTTTGTTCTTTGGGAAGGATGCTATAATTTTGTGCATGACAATAATGTTAAATACCGGTACTTTATACATAAATATTGTTTAATTTCCAACAGCCCTACAGCCTATTTCACTCGTACACAGCAAATGCTATAAACCTGGCACACAATTTCCGGGAACATACGGTTACATTCGGGCTATGGTAGTTCGATATATGCACCAGAATCGCACATGAGTGATATATTAATACATTTACACACAACTCTTTCAGATGTATGAGATGTTACGCCAATATGTCCACAGGTGACGTTTCTTGGAAGAATGTTAGACATATATATTATTCACAAATCATAACGCGTAATTGATGTAATATTTATAATTTTATTAACATAAATACACTAAAGAGTTAAAACCTCTTTAAATTTCTCTATATTCCTACAATCCGATCTCTACGGTTTTAGCTAGCCGGTTGCTTGATTTCTTTACTGGTGTTTCTTGCGCTGACGAGATTTTTGAGGTAAGAATATGTTGGTAGATATTCCACAAGAGAAAGACAAAAGAATCTTAAAACATTTTGCTGGCCAGTATTCTTTGGCCACCGCACGGCTAGTCTACCTCTACGCTGACGTATGTCTTCCCTAAGATGGTGGGTTGGATCCGATGGAGAGGCACATCCATGGTAATTCATTCGACATTGGCCAAAACGTACTAGGATGCAATAAGTCTTGGTCACTGTGCGTTCTTCACTTTGTCAATTAGTTTCTTCATACTTGGTTGGCAAGGCTTGATGATGTCACGTATTATGCTAACCAAATCGACCGTTACCTGAACGTTATGCAGTTTATTGCTTGTATTGCTGTGATAGTATATTAACACTAGGCCGTGATTTATTGTGTCGTCCCTTTACATACCGAGCATCATTCATTACTCCCGGGAGATTAGCATTTGCTATACATGTCATGTAGTAAATCAGCCAGTTGCTTCAATGTCTTCCGAATGTGCATTTCATGATAAGCAGATAATAAAACGACCATGAAATATTTTTGTCATCGTCTGAAGCACGCATACCGTTAGCCACTTGTTTACGACTGCACATACGATAGTAACTACGTAACATGCAGTGGAAGGCTATAAACCTTGGGCCAATGACCCGTGATACGAATACGGGCATGCAGCAGTTTACATGATGAGAGAATCGTAGAACAATTTTTATTGCATGCACCACTAAACCATGCTCTTATCACCGTATTATTATCATAAAACATTTGTGAATGTTTTACCAGTAAGAGTCGACATGTCATCCCAATATGCAACTCTTCAACAACATTCAATCCAAGCTCGTGTGAAGTTTCATGCTCTTCACTGGCCTTTCACCCTTCATCTCTCTATGTACCTTCATTTCATGGGATGCTGTCTATTTTTGTAAACCACGAAAAGTAAGGTACATGCATGCATACCATATTGATCCCAAGTCCCCCATAGATTGGACCCCATTTCCAAGCATACTTGACTGCCAACACGCTTGACTATCATCTGCCATGGAGTATCAGTCCATGTCTTAGTCCTTCACTCCCAGCCGTTCTCTATGTAGTGTTGCATTCGCTGTCTTTGTTGTTGACGTAGTGATCAAACTCTGCTTTCCAGTTCACCATGTACTCCGTACGCCACTTCTCGAATTCCTCCTTCCATGAGATCTCAGCTTCTTTGATGTCACCTACAGAAGTAAGATATCGAAAAAATGATTATGTTGATCACAAGAAATTCGTTTCGGGGATTATCATTGAACACATAACATATTAGTCCTAGGCTACCTCAACAGTATTAAACAGATTAAAAATGTTCCGACGACCCCTCCCCTATGGAACCCAATGCAATGACTGCCCAGGTTGTCATGTTGTTGTTAATCACGTCCTCAGCATGATCAGCATGATCTTCACAGTCTATGTCTATGACCCTCCGCAACAGTTTAAAACAAGTCTTAAACAATGCATGGCCACTTCGTACACGAATTAGACTCTCGAATTAAACCTTTTGTGGTTTGTTTTCGGGTGGACATCTCGTACCTGTTTGTGTCTCCAGTCTCGGCAGATACTCCCTCCAGAAAGCACACTCGTCTGACCTTGGTCCCCTATCCACTCCAGCAATACCTTTGGTGATGTCTTCACTGAGCGTGATGGATTCCTGGCCGGTGTCAGTATAAAGAGGCCACTCGGGACCATTTGCGTTATCCGCTGGTAAATTAGGATTTCTGGCGAAAGTAAAAGAAGGAAAATTATAATCGATGGATCATAGATAATAAGTTGGATTGTAAAGGGATAACATTCAAATACCGATGATTAACGAATTCGAAGTGGATATTGATTATCAAGTGGTAGCAGAGAGTTGTCTCATCATATCATAAACTTACTATTAGCCCAATGGTTTAGATCGCACGGAATTTAAACGGAAGTTCATTGCACCGATATAAACATAAAGAAAGAGGACCTGCAGGCCCGAAAATGGAGGACGCGGGAGTGGTGCATGGCTAGATGCCGAAGTTCGCTTCTAATGGTTTTGTTATATTACTCCAAACAAGAGGCACCACAGATACAAGCGGTATATAAGGTTGCGAAAGGAAATTATCAAGGAATATTTATGCATGATTAATATGTTTATTGTTATTTCCAAAAATAAGTTCATCACTATTTTATTGCAAGTATTTGTTTAGTATTACTGTATTATTAAGAATGTTCTGAGCAAGTCTCAGCTTAATTGACCTTAAAGTTAACGATTTTTGGTATTGGACCAGAAAATGTTTATTCATAAAATCCTTCGAAAGTATTTATTGAAGACAGTTGTTATAAATAGCGTGAATGATAGGCCTATATATATAATAGTATACATTGTGGGTGAAGCTTCACAGAAATATCCCTAGCAGTAGCAAAGTGACATGAAAATGTCTGACTAAACGAGACATTTTATCACCAATTCTCGGTTATTTTATCAGATTTATACAACCTCACCTCACTGATTAAATAATATATATAAAAAATATCATAACGTGGCTTTGGCTAATGCACACTTAAAAAAACTGTTTTTACTAAATGAATAAAAAAACAATAATGTTTCTTGTCCGTCAGACTCGGATAGTGACATTGTGTATAGGTCCATGCAATTATATTAATATATAGTCATGTCACAGTTTAAAGAAGATATCTAACCTGATTAAAGTTGGGAATCAATGATTTTTTGTTATCACCATAAAATATATAACATTATTCCCATTCTTCAAATTAGACTTAAAATTATGATAAATGTTACGTAACATTTATCATAATTATAAGTCCAATTTGAAGAATGGGAATAAGGTTATATTCAATTGACAGTGGCCATAAAACCCCACATCCAATATATATTTATTTGGGGGATTTGGGGGGAAATAACAATAACAAATAATAATAATAATAATGTATTTTAAGTTTTAACCTCATAATAATTCAACAAAAGTTTTGCAACTGAAGTGTTATGGACCCTGTCTTGGATTTGCTCGGGGGGTCATCCCACCCATTTCGTTTTACTCTTCATTTCCTTCCTACGCGGTTGGTTGAGATACTTACCCAGTTTTGGCAAAGTTAGCCCAGTATCTCATCATCTTTTTGCTTAATTCGATTTCTACTTCGGAATAGCCAGTTCCAGGTTTTAGAGGATAACCGAACGAGTACATAACCTCATCACCGTGGAGTACACCCATCCACTCAGGCCAAGGGCTCGCCGAAGGACGCTCCAAGAATCTATAGTAGTAAACATTATTTCCAGCGGATGCGTACGCTTTGGCCATGTCGAACGTAGCACACGTAAAGAAATAATCCCCAGCGGCAAATTCAACTCCAGACCGTAATTTTATGGGATCGTATGGGTCTAACCAATCCGTGTACTGAAACGCTATTGCGTCGAGTCCAAAACTATTCGTTTTTCCAAACATATATTTCAGCGAATCTAAGTAATCGTCCCTCGACAAAAGTGGTTCTGGTCCAAATAGTGTCGGCATTGTGCGGTTGAAATTAGTAACTTCGTATATCATGAAAAACATTGCTTCATTCAAATTGCTACCTAACAGTATTTCTGCGGGTTTAAATGTATGCCTCTCAAACGCAGAAGCAGGCGTTTCTGGTATATAAGATCCATCAATAACAGGAACGAATGGGAAATCTAGGAAAGTCTGTGATACATCGAACTGGATCCATAATATATCAATAATTCGCACCGTCTCAAGGCACGATATTATCGCATTACTCGTGCCTGATGGATTGCACCCTAAGTACCCGGCGGTGGCACGGCTACGGCGGATACCTTCCTCCATGGTGACGTACGCCCATGGAGACGTTGATGTTCCACTTTGCATAATACCACGGTGAAACAGGCCGCGACTTACCGTAGAGAGCATATGATGGGAAACACTTGATGCACCGGCACTCTCACCCCATAAGGTCACCCTGTTAGGATCCCCTCCAAACAGCAAAATATTGTCCTGGACCCATTCAAGAGCAAGGGCCTGGTCCATAAGGCCCTGGTTTCCAGGGGCGTTTTCGTCACCTAATGTCAAAAACCCTAGCGCACCCAACCTATAATTCATGGAAACGACTATAACTTGCTCTTCCGCCGCTATCCATCGACCATCGTATACTTCGAGTGACGAAATACCACTGTAGAATGCACCACCGTATATCCACACTAAGACGGCGGCATTCTCTGGTCGTGGTGACGGTACCCACACATTTAAATTGAGACAGTTTTCACTTAAGGGCATAGTAGGGTTCCACATATTTGAACCCCAGAAATCATCGCCAAAAGAATCGTCTGGTATCAAATAACAACCATCTCCAAAGATGGTTCCGTTAAGAATTTCCTGCCATGGCTCTTTTGCGACAGGGGCACGAAATCGTAAATTGCCAATAGGAGCTTCTCCGTAAGGTATACCTAAGTATGCTTCAACTGCTTTACCGTATACGTCTAAGGTCTTGCCGAGGACCTTCCCTGTGTTGGTGTGTATGATTGGACCAAGTGTCTCGCTGCACAACGTCACAATAATGACGGAGAATGTGGTGATGATGAATAGACTGGGTGAAGACATGTTGAAACTCTGAGCTGCTTCTGAAACGAAATAAATAGAAACAATACGTATAACATTTAAGAATATACTTAATTAGTATCAAATAATCGAGGACGCAAACATGATTTTGGCAGCAAAAGGATTTTGTAATAATTCCAGTTGGTATAAGGGCAAATGCTTATACTGCAAGGACTGATAAGAACGTTAATTAATTGATCCTCGTGAAAAAAGAATTGGTGATCTTTCAATGTTTAGCTCGTACTAGCGAAACTGAAACAAGGCGGTTATCTATCTTTGTATATACATTTTCTGTTCACATTTCGCTTCAAAATGCTTCTTCTCCAACATTGTTTCATAGATGACACTTGGATGACACTTGGATACAATGACCATTGGGTGGTTGCCCATCGGGGGTGTTCGGAAATTAAGTAATATGGTGGTCATTTGGTGTCATTCTTTGAAAATGGCCAAAATGCGTCTCCTACCCCAGACGTATATGGATATCCACCAAAGTTGTTGTTGGGTAGTGGCTCATTGGTAGTGATCAGGAATTTGTGGTCAAAGGTCATCTAGTGTCGTTTCAAGTGAATGTTTGATAATTATTTAATTACATTGATTATTATTCACCAAACTTACTCATACTACGATCTGTGGATAGTGGCTCTTGTGGAATTAACAGAAATTTGCGGTCAAAGGTCATTTGAGGTAAATGTTTGAAAGACATTCAAAATATTTTTTTTTCATTCATCGAAGTAGCTTATAATGATCCAATAAGGTTATTTGAGATAATTGTTTGCAAATGCTCAGAATTATTTTTTCGTACATATTGAATGGAAATATCACCTGTGGTATGAGCCACTACTCCATCGGTGCTCTAGTTCAAATTCTGATGATACTGGAGAGATTTTTTACTTTGCTTACTTTCGTTGAGGAGGGTGCCGGGTGGGGCTGAGTCAGAACTACAGTCAGAAATATTAGAAGCAAACTTGATATGAAATTACTGTAGTATTATGCCTTGTGCGTATAGTTATATATTAATATGGATTTATGCCATCGATATGTTGGTCACTGCACAGTAAGCCATAAATACATTCTTGCAAACAGTATAACCACTACCAGTTCTAATCTCCAAAACATCATGACCATTGACTTTGTGCACGCATATTTACACGTGAGAGAACTTAAGTTGAGGTTACTAGTTGAGGTTACCAAAGTGAGGGTAAAATTGTTATTCATGAAAACGACGAAGAAAGAATACTTTGTTAGTGTCTACAACTAGTAGGTTACACGGTGGCATCGGAGAACAAACAGTGGATGATCAAATGTTTTGACAATTGATAAGCCATGCTCTTGTTTTATTTCATTGTATGGTACGTCAACGTCAATGAGTTAACCCAGTATAAATATTTCAATTCATCGCTTACTGTCGTATCGGTTGTAACAAATCTTCGCAAAAGAGGCTGGCGCGACAAATGCACGGAGACGTAGATTGGCGGCCGACTCACAAAGTATTTCTCCCACGGGATCGAACTAAATTGGCCATAGAGTGATTTAAAAGCCTGAGTAGTTTATTGTGTTGGTAGTGTGACGTGCGTAAGTTGCACATCAATAATAAACTAGTATGGCGGATTCTTGAGGCTCAGTATGTGATGTTTACTGTGGAGCAGTTCGTTCGTCAGGGCTTCTTTGTGTTTTACAGTGTTTTTTGTAGAAAACAAATCTGAGATCATACGCATTGGGTGCCTATGTAATTTTGGTTTGTTTAAAATATATTGCTTTGCTCCAAACATTCCAAACGAGTGTTAGTTTATTCGGGCTTCAATATCTATTGGGTAATAGGTAGTTATTAACTGATTAATAATTTCTTTCTTTGAAAAGTTATTTTCAAACTCTCTGTCAGTCTGTTTGTATGTAGTATGACTCTCCAAATATCAATTTACCGCTATAAAGTATGTATGGTTAAATTACGTGAGGGGATATGTTAACCCATTATAGTGAAGCTTGCGTAATAATGTACTTATATCAGTAGCATGCACCCTCAAAATTATTCACCTCATCTCATGATGGGTTGAAAAGTGAGGACTCAAATGGACTGCAATCAAATCAGCACTTGGAGCAAATGTACGCTATGATCAGGCACTGCTAAAAAAACAACATGATGCACACGCTCATAATCGCTTATTATTCAAGAAAACACGTTTATGATGTGTTTGTTGGCGACATTGGAAAATGAAAGTGGTTGCCAGGCTCTATTTCTGATCACTCGGGACCTGTTTCTTTCGTTAGTAAGTTGGCGGATGAACGTTTGCTTCGATATCATCAAGATCACTTGCAGAACAGAACACAAATGACAACAATATATTTCCAGGTTTAGTTTATGTGCCATCATTTTCTACAGTTACTGACACATCAAAGGAACAAAGCCCACCACCTCAAATTTAAGAACGGGTTGTATTTCCCAATAAGCCTGAAACACAAGAACCAGAGGTACGTAGTTCTACACGTACTATTAACCATAGTGGTATTTTAGGCTTGTAAAAATCATCTTGAATTGAATCAGGGTAGTCCACCCCTGAATCAGAGTTTTTGTAGATGTTTAGTAGAGGTCTAAATTTGATGTTCTTGTATGTTAGCTTTGTTCTTTCGGGAATAGTTTTTTGTTTGTTTAAAAGTTTATGACTAAAAAGTAATGAAGTAGGAATGTACAGTAGGAAACAAACTTAATGTTGTTTGTGTAAACTATATAGGGCCCTCTTATTCAGAGAGCTTCCAACATGGTATAGTTATGATTAGCCCCGACTACATAAAAACTTGTGGGTATGGTCATTTTCTAGATGACGCCCTTAGTGATAGATTAGGCTGTGACATAGCCTAAAAGATAAACACATCTAACGGAAACTTCTGTCTCAAAGACAATATTAACGCTTCAAATAGTTGTAGAAATTGCAACAGGGTGGAAACATGATTGCAGCTTTATGTTTGCGGTTTTAGCAGTATCCTTACAATAATCAGGGGAAAGTCAAAGCATTGGATGATGCCATTACTGATAGCAGTGCAGATCAGAACATTGAGATATACCCCATCAAAACAGCAGCAAGCTCAAATAATAAGGGCGTTTTTAAACCATAACACAAAAATATGGGTGAACCAATACCAATGGAGTTAATATTACAGGTTGGCTATCAGAAGTACTCACTTCCTGTCAAGGAAATCGACCATCACTTTTATGAGAAAGTCGGCCTCGCAGTATTAAAAAGAGATTGGCACATTTTTAAACCAAACCTTCAGTTCCAGCGTTAACTGTCCGGTACCCAGCTGTGTTTGCCGAGCATATATGGCTTCCAAGCATATATGGCATGGCATGGTATGATATGGTACAGTACGGTGTGGTATGTTACGGTACGGTATGATATGACATGACATGGTGTAGTATAATTGTTTTATTGTGATTGACTTAAATATGCCTGATCTGTTGATTCTCGCTGATAAGATTCAACAGATTCCTACCAGTTGGTCGCATTAAACATTATCATCAATAAGCAACTGGTAACTGTT
>JAODAF010102081.1:0-10796 GCA_027574765.1 Molpadia intermedia | reverse complement strand
ACACACACACACACACACACACACGCCGACTTGAATGCATAGGTTCCGATGCTGCCTTCGGCATCGGAACCAAAAAGTGCTGGGTGGCATTTGTGTGCCGTGCGGCGACCGGTGCCATCTGGCATGAGCACATCCCTGAGTATATAATGCTCGCCTAGTTGTCCTCACCACCTCACTAAGAATCTGTATCTCCCAAATTGAACACGCTATCAAAACAGAGATTTCACCTAAATAGTGCAGACGTTTGTATTTTAAGTACCAATATACCCAAACTTTGTCACCGGAAAGCTTTAGGTTCTGCTAGAATTTCACTTTTCATAAGGAAACCATTAATTCACCGATGTCTCTCTAGAAGCTATGTTTTCTACATTATTCTCACATCACACAACTCGGCAAAGACAGTACAAACAAATCATACAAGTCTGGGCTTCCTCAAATATTGAAACAAAGATTTTGATTGCATGGATGATTGCTGATGGATAGCTTTCATGGATCATAAAAATAGGACCAATCAAACATGACGCTACATCATGCATAAAGAGATAAGATACTGCATCTTTTATTCCGGTTTCCTTTTCGAAGAACTGATTAATAAACCATTTACACAGGATTGTAACATACAAAGGTCAAGAACATCCAAAACAAAGCAGTTTTAATGGCAGATAAGCCCAATTGAAAAGTACAAAGAAAAGTATGTTTCTATTTAGAAAGGAAATATTTAACCAACGTGTTAAAGGAAGCGAGAGCTCGTTCAAGTACTTTAATTTCCTTAAGAGAGAGAAACAACATGCATAATAGCTGGTTGTTACTTATTTATGCTACACTGGAACGAAAGATGGATTGGAATTTACGATCAATAAAATTTAATTTGAAGTACACAGGAAATGTGTTGCTGTACAAAAATGAGTAGTTGCTCTTAGTTGGTTGATTTACAAATTTTTGATGAAAAACAAACCAAAACAAAAACTTGTTTCTGTTCCAGATATAAAATTCCACTGGGAAATCAAAGAGTGCTATTATGATGAAAAACTAGAAGAAATAATCTTAAAATATGTTTTTATTTTACATTTGAAAAAAAAGAGGGCTACAGATATTGTGACTTTTCAATTTTTTAAATAAATGTTTGATAGAATAAATGAAACATCATATGAAAATTAAATTATGCAAGCTTTAATTTTAAAGATTATGCAAAAAAAATTGGCAGTTTTCTATTCCTTTTGTTAAATATTTGGATGGAAGTATAATCAAATAGATTTAAAGCTTTTTAATTTTGAGAAAGTTTCATTGTAAGGCTACTATAAGTAGGTGGCAAAGTCAGGCTCATGTTCAACCCTGAGCTGACTGAATGAAACACAAAGGCCTACAACGTTTCCAATCTCGGATATCTTCTGAAAGCAAAATAATGACACTCACCCACTCTCTAAAAAAGTCTTTTAAAATCAGTCAAGATGGTCAATAGCAATATTTTCAAGGGGATTATAATCAGTCCCGATTCCAATCAACTACTTCCTTTTATTCTGATCAATACTTTGTGTCCATTTCCTGCTGGTTTAAATATGTTTCCAAGGTGCATATAACTATTACTAAGTGCAATGGCCATGGTGACCATTGGTCTATTACTAATTGGAACCAAATAAAAAAGTGCACCTGCTCTTTGTTTTTCGTCTGCCTACTGATATCAAAGAAAAAGTGTGCAGTGATATATAAAAGTGGGGGAGGGCATGTATTTCCCCCTCTTCCACTCTACCAACGTAAAAAGAAATGAAACTATTAATCAATTCCTGATTTTCTTAATATATGGTATATAGTGAAGTGTACCCCTGACCCTTCTGTGTGATCAAAGCAGCAATCTCAACATCGTACCCAAAGCAGAGCTTGCCCTCTAGTTTTCTTGTAGCTCATTGCTAAAAACAAGCAACTAATTAATTGAAATCCTGCATTAAAGTGATAGGCTAAGACTTTTCATAACCTCCAACACCTTTCTCAGTGCTGCAATATGTTACCAATGTCCATTACTCTCTCTCTTTCAAAAACATCTAATATGTCGTTTGATGTGCCATCTGTCTACTGCAGGGTGCACTGGCATTGAAAATAGTTGGTCAAGCAGTAAAAGAGTTCAACTAAGTTTCATTAAAACGCATGTTTCCGGACGACAAGCAAACCACGACTAGGTTCATTCTGGTGTGAAACATATTACTCCCCCTAGATGATTTTTTATTTATTTTAGAATCACAAATATTCCTGATTATCAAGAGCTTCATTTAATTTTTATTGACGTGAGACAACAACACAGGCCATATACACTAAGCCAACAGCCGAAACTGCACTGCAATTGTAGCTTTCAACCTTGACATTATCATCTTTTGATTCTTGTTAATGTTCTCGAATATTTAATGCTGTCTATGATCAAAGCACAAATATGAATTTATTTCATCCAGTCAAGTCTCAAATTGACTCAAGATCAATGATTCACAGATGCTGAATATCGGAGTCAACAGTACGAGCCAAGCGAGCATGACAACGACTACATGAATTTGTCTTCAATTACCAAATCGACAGAGAGAGAGACAGAATTCACTTTTAAGCAAACCTATCCCTTCGATTCTCATTATGAGCAGAATATTTTACGGTATGAAAATCCATTGATTATGAAAGAAGTACGGCATGAACTCACCCTACAGCCAGCCAATCACCTGTCGGACAATACCCCAGCGAGAATATCTGTGACGTGAAGTCATGCTGCTGCAATTGTCTTCCCTGAAAAAGCAAGAGATAATTTTATTGAGTTCAATTTCATCAAAAATTATTCCCCCGAGGGAAAGATCTTGGATGTGTTGCTCCTCAACCACTGAAGTTAAACAAATTTTCTTTCACATCTAGGCATTTCAACAACTGGTCGTAACAAGGGAGACTTCAAAGTGATCAAATTTATGATGCAGTGTGACAGGGAATTGTGGGAATCCAGCAAAATATTCAGGCAGCGTTCACAAATGATTCCAAATTAAGTATGACTTGGTGTCTAACGTCATTTGGAGTAAGGCTTGTTTACCTTGGCTTGAGGGTGCACTTGTCACAATGTTGAGCTGAGGGGGCACTGTCAAGTATGTTGCCTTGGCAACTCATTCAGGGTCAATGTCCAAGATATCATATTTACCTTTAGGCTCAATTAAGAAAATCACCTCCTACACTGATTCAATTACATTTGTGGTAAGAATCATATCCAACAGGGTTTCATAGATTCATTGTGATGAGATTGTTAAAGGTTTGTTCTTATTGCAACAACATATTTTTGCCATTCGGAAAAGAAGCAATGCTACATCTGAGCTTATGATAAGTAGGTCATTTTGTCTGTGCTGATAAAATGGACAGTTTTTATACTTTAAAAATGCAAAAGAACAATTGGTCGAGATTGGAGGACCAAACATGGCTAGAAATCATGATTTCACAAATTTTGAATAAGATGTCAAGCATGCAAAAAAGTGATCATCGTAGCTAGGTTTTTCAAACAAATGACATTTATATGAACATATGTTTTCTATGTACATTACTCTTGTTATAGAAAAAAAATAAATGAAATAACTTGTTAATGACAGCAATGACCTTTGACCTTTCAACCCTAAAGCAAAGACATCTGCTAAATAAAATTCCTTGTTCTTAAACTGGTTTATCGGGAAGAGTCCAGTTCAAATAGTTGGGCTAATGGTGATTCCCCGTGGCAGCCTACTTAGATGTTCTTGTTATTTAAGAGTATTATGATATACTACAACACAGGAAACTATACACCATCATATGATCGTGTTACGGGAAGTTCGGATGGATATTACGTGGGATAATTTTGAAAGGTTTTGAGTATATGAGATTATTGGGGATGGCAGGCTAATAAATCAGGATGTCATACAGCCAGTAAAACCACAAATATTACAAAACTGATGCACTCTAACGTTGTATGAAATGTACTTTAACAAGCACAGTAATCTGCTATGCTCGTTGATGAGCTTGTATCATTGATTGTGACAGCATCATGTTTGAAAGGTTATTTAAGATGACAGGATTGTTCTGACAGTATTCATCCCTTGGCAAAAATAGCCAAAACTGAGAGCCAATAAGCCTCAAAAAGTTCAACCTTATTATCAACAAAGTTGATGATCTAACCTAAAGAGGCTCCCCTCTACTGGTGAATGTAAACAAGAATAATATAAAAAAATAAAAAAATAAAAAAAAGAGGAAATATCCAAACTGGTATGCAGTAACCCAGAGACAAAAATTTGGACTACTGCATGATGAAAAACATCTGCCAATGATACCTGGATTTCTCGAGCACTACAGAAATCTTGAAATCCGATTTAGCTTAGTCCAGAATACAAGTAACGCCATAGGCGTAGGCACCTATATTTTGAAGACCGCAAGGTTATCTTAAGTGGCTGACAGGGGCACATCTATGGTTTTACATAGAGGGTGGGAGCCAGTTGTGAGGGCATATCTCAAACATGTAAGCACCGAAGTTGCAAAGGCCTGATGTAGCGGGGGTGGGTGTCTGCTACCATAAATTGTTTAAAATTAAACGTCGTCCAAATATAGTACACATAAAAAATATATGCAGGTACTCAGGGGAATCCTGAACATGGGAGTGCTGAAGGCGCAAAGCAGACGGAAGGGGAAATTTTGGGGTCCTCCCACATATATATTTTAAATTAATCAAAGTTAGATGCAATTTCCTGGCATCTGACAGCCAATATGCACAATGTCACTTCATCTGTGGTCATCATGGGTCGTTCTATTCATAAATAGTGGTATTTTGGTGATTTTGTGTAATAGATGTAACTATAGCAACGTGTTCAGTCACTTACCTCTCTGAGGTCCCAAGAGCGTACTGTGTTGTCTAATCCTCCTGTCCATAGCTTAGTACCATCGGGTGAAATGTCAATACAGCTGGCGCCATCTGTGTGACCTTGGAATTGCCTGTAAGAAGTAACACATGGTCTAATTTAAGCAAACTGCATGGTGGTATCTTTTTTTTTTACTACCTGCAAAAATTTATGGGAGGGGACAATCATCTCCTTAAACCCCTCCCACACCAATCGCTTCACTATCATTGCAACATGATACATTGTATGATCAGGCCTACTGCCTCACCCTGCCCCCTCCCACCCCGACACATTTAATCCTAACCATGTGTGTGGCAAAAACTACTTGGTAAATTTATACATACATGACCTTGGGGGTGGGAGAGGAGAAAAAGGAATTATCGTCCTATGCCCTTAGTTACGACTTTGCTTGAATGGTGTAATGCATTACATAAATATGTGAAGCACTGTAACTATAAATCCTCACCCAAATTATGAGGCAAGTCGAGAACTACATAACTATCATTTGCCCACTATATATATATATATTAATATTCATGACATACACTGATGTGTACTAACTTCAAATGGAAAACTTACTGTCCATGGCTATCATACCTACAAATATCATATTCTTTCAAAATTATCTCCTTGAAATATCCTAATTACAAGCACAATCAAATAGCACACATTTTGAAGTAACCATGGAAACCATAAATGGCCATTAACCAACTTTACCATCATCATATCAGCAATGACATCATAATTAGCTTCTCAAACAATCACTTCTAGTTATCTATTTGACTGGGTTATTAATAAGCAAATCAATCTTAGAATTCCAATGAGGCACATGACTTTTGCAGAAATAGGTATGCAAATATTTATTATGAGATAAATTTAGATATTAACTAGAAATGACTGATAAGAGACTATATATTCATGTATACAATAGGAACAGCTGATAAGAGGCTATACTGGCGGACTATTTACTCAAGTAGTTTATTACATTGTCTTATTATAACCAGCTTTATAGTGGGTACATTAAAGGGGTAGAAGACACCCTGAAATGCCCTAGAAGGAAGTTTACAGGTAGGATAGAAAAAACAGAATATACCAATCCCGGGAGGGGGGTTTTCTTCTCTTTTTGTAAGATCACTTAAGTTTTATAAACCAAATTTCCAAATCCCTCATTTTCACAAAGTTGGGTTGATTCTGTATCGTTTAAAACAGTTTTTGAGGCGATACTGAGGGGGGTAATTTTGGCTATCCTAGCCAAAATTACCCCTCTCTGACTGAAACCCTTAACTCATCCACTGGTGCTCGCATAGATGGGATGCCTCTGTGTCAATTATTTTGGAATTAATGGTGCATTCAGAAATATTTTTTGCTCCATACTGTAATCTGCTGATTTATTTTTGTATAAGACATAGCATATATAGCTACAGTCAATCTATATGGCATATGGTCACATAAGTATAAGTTATAAAACTACTGACAGGACCAGATATTCAAGTTGTTTTCAAAATGCTTAGGAATAATTCAAGGTTTATAGGTAAGCATTAGAGTCATATCAAACCAAAACAGCAAAATCTTGATCTGGGGAAAAGCACTAGGTTTGCCACTCTAAATCATGATATGATTCTAACTCTACTAGCATAAAACATATTTTATACCATATATTACAACCATCCATCACTTGAAAATAATCCTGTTTGTTGACCAAATAACCTTTTACATGTTTGGCCAGCCAAAGCCTTTCAATGACCCCAGGTATGTCAGTGGATATACTCTAGCTAGTAGCTTGTTAAATATATGCATAACAGTTAACCTTTAGCATTAAGGAAACAAAACAAAAGTCCTCAGAGAATAAAGGTAAATAACTAATGTTTGCTTCAAGTTAAATTTCAATAAATACTAGTTGTGAGCTAGTACTTGTTATTGAAAACAAACTTTGGCAACAACTGTTAAGTCAATAGGGAGAGGAGATACGATAGCAAGATATATCTGTATGAATAACATCACATGTATGGACTTTAAATTACATCGCTATGGAAACCCCTACAGAGCGTAGAGGGCTCTTTGATTTATTCACCTTTAATGACTTATCTAACAGGCATTGTGACCCAGGGCCTATGAAAAACTTGGGGTCCTACCAAAAAGAAACCTTGCTATCATTATTTGACCACTTGTGTCGTTGCAATTGACTACATTGTGTAGTTATTACTGGTTAATCAATGTTACATATCAAAAACACCATTTTTGACATAAAAAACGATTATGGTAATTTGGAAACCAATAAACCCAGAACATGTTTATCAGCATTGAAAAGCAAACATTATGAACAAGCCATACACAGCTATGCCTATTTTCAATCGCAGGATCATGTGATTGCAAAGTGAAACACTTAAAATAGTCATGGCAGATTTGAAAACTTTAATCCTATTAAGAAACTACCTCTATTTGTTTATGCTATAAGTTATAAGTTTAAGTTATATTCTTCAATAATCAAGTATGTCGCCATTATACTCAATGGGTGCTTTAAGCTAGTGCATTAAGTGCAACACAAAGAAACAAATAGAAAGATAGCTTGCACGCAACAAAACGAAGCAATGACCTTTGACCCTCAACTCAAGGCCACTCCATGCAAAGAAACAATGTTGACAGAACAAACTAACTAGGTCTAACCATCTATTGACTCTAGCAAACAAGATGGCTTCTTGTAGATTTAGATTACACGTTCGTGTACAAAGGGCTCGTCTGCATGTTGACTATTCACTTTTCAGCGTCATTTATCAATGCTGATAAAGTCTGAATGCAAACAGATTTGTCGCAGTCTAAATACAAACATCACAATTAGTTGATGTACCCAAGGGCTATGTTTGTTCAGAGGTGACGTAAGTTGGACTATGCCCTCAACTCATACCTGTCAGGAGCTACCAGCAGCCTACATGATTATTGAGAACATGTCAAAATTGCAAACAAATTCAAATTTGTATATATTTACAGATCATTAATGCCAGCTGGGTTTTTTTATACAATTACTCTTAAAAAGAAATATAATTGAATCACAGGGGTTATTTCTCTGCGTAGCAGCTGCCCGATGCTGCCTTAACTGACGATGATTCATCAGATATGAAGAAGGAATCTACTGATAAGACAGTAACAGAGACAATTGACATGAACAGGTAAAAGGTTGAGCTCCTGTGATCTAAAGACATGACAGGTTTATTATTAAATCTGACAAATAACAACCCAACAGAAGTTTATATTTTGTGTTATTTCTTTGATATGCATAATGACAATGCTGAATATGTATATAATGAGATTTCAAAGTTACAAGGGATGTCAACAAATTATTGTTTTATCATGTGGTAATTATGTAAGCCTACACTTCAATTATTCAATGTACTTGGTTGACAATGTGATGTGTCATCATGAATGCATGTATGTGGTTCTTTTAGTTACAATAGAAAACATGTTCAGTTTCATGACTGCAGGGATCTCATGCATTAATACATAATAACCAGGTTACAATCTTACAGTCTAGTTAGTATGAGGTCCATACATCATGCCAGTATTCAGATATCATGTTTACAAGCTTACTACTTGTAAAACATGTTATCCCCATACACTCATGCATATTAATGAGAATGAAAATTTCCATAATATGTGCAGACACCTAACATCACCATATCCAATATGAAGATAATCGGACATATCATTACTGTACAAATGATTTACATTTTAACAATTTAAAATTTAGCATCGCCCACTCATGAATATTTATGAGATGTGAACCACAATAACTAGAACACAATACCACAATAGACCTAAAACTCAAAAACAACCCAAAATAGACCGAGAACTCAAAAATTCAAAACTACCAACAAATACACCAAGTACTGTAGCTATTCAACCTTTCCTTGTTGAGATATCATGTTTACAATGTAGATGTCACATACATACACACACACATACATACATAAATATGTACGCAGACTTGACTGCAATGATTCTGACTTTGCGAGTGGCATCAGAACCAAAAACTGATGACTGCACAAATTAAAATAATCTGGCTCAAGCTGATGAATAAATCATATGAAGTCTGACTGCATAATTGAAAATAATCTAACTGCTGACAGCATAATTGAAAATAATCTGGCTGATGAATAATCACCTGAATAATTACTGCATAATTTATAATAATCTGGCTGACTCCACAATAAAAACATAATCAGGCCCATGGCAGCACACAAACAAAAGTACACTACCTGATTATTACACAACCCACAAATAAACATGTAAAGACTGAAAAATTAAATTACTGCATAATTAATAATAATCTGACTAATAACTCCACAAAGTTACATAATCAGTCCCATGGCTGTACATTGAAAAGTTTGCCAGCTGATTATTATACAACCAATAATATATATAATGAATGAATGAATGATGACTATATCGACAATGACATGTACAATGAAAGGAATGGATTTATTTGCAGATTTTAGTCGATATATTAATGAGAAATATATCAACTAAAATCTGCAAATAAATCCATTCCTTTCATTATATATATATATATCAATCTATCTACATTCTAATTATATGTTAGATGTGAGTCATCCTTATCAGTTGTGAGATCTGAATTTATTTCATAATAAGTGTGTTTTCATCATCAAGATCTCTTTAAACAATGTTTTTAATGCGCTATATATATATACTAATACTAAATTGATAACTGAAAAGTCGATGCTCCTAGCTCAAGATTGGAATGTGTACTATCACAATAAACACCAAATTCAAACCGATTACAGTACAAGCAATTACCTTGAAACCCTCCCTTGCAAGTTTAAATCACACTATTAAATAACTCAACTATAACATATCGCTTCGGTAATATTAAAGCTAGATATGACATATCATCATATATTTTATGGAACTTTATGATTCTAAATCAGGGGAGTTTGGCCTCAAGTCTGCTCACACAAATAATCAGATCCGAAAATAAACACTAATATAAGACACCATATACTATACAGGGTAAACACGGCGCTGTTTACAACAGATACTTTGTTATGGTTACGAAATATCCATGCATGGTCGTTTTAGAGGAATGAGGTCATTCCCCCAGTCTTACCCAGGGGATAATCAATTTAATCCATTTAAGTGACACATTTACGTCTTTTATATATATTTTCGACTGCTAATCTCCTTTCTCAGAGTTGTAACGGATACCTTGCTAGGGGAAGATACCAGGTTACAAAGCGATCACAGAGTTTTTCAATCGACTTTGGGTCAAGTAGACTGCATTAACGCTGCTTGGTACATTTTATGATTCAATTGGGTTCTATATATTTGACACACACCCACATATTGTATTTCCTTACCTTACTAATGACTGGTTGTGAAGATCCCATACTGCAATGTTGCCATCACTACAACAGCTGAAGCACACTTTAGAGTCCGGACTGATCGCCAGAGCGTAACAAGCGGGGGCGCTAGAGGTCAACTCCGCCTTGATTCTTGGTGTCGCCTGTTTTGAAGGACAGAAACAAGATAATCAAAATTGATTTACTGTCTGCTGTTAGAGATAGGAGAATTGTTTCGAGTATATTTTTGTATTGAATTTAGAAAACATACAACATGAAGAGGTATGATGTAGCCCCTGACTTTATCCTATAATTTAATAAGACATATTTCAAGGTCAGGCTTAAAGTGGCAGAGAGATCCCGTCAAAACCAGAGGTTCACTAACACTTCAAACTGAAGGTGGTGATTATGTGGAGGTAGTGAGAATTCTTTGACTGGTTTATAGTTATGTTAAATGGATATTTTTCAAGGACAGGATTAGAGTGACAAAGAGACAAGAGCCGAAGGGCACTATGGTTCCTTGCTTAGAGGATTATTACAATTTAAATGATGCGTTTGGGCTTAATATGTCCCAAAATGT
>JAODAF010101970.1:0-10798 GCA_027574765.1 Molpadia intermedia | reverse complement strand
ACTCTATGGTGCTGGTGTGTTGTATGTGTCTCCGTCAGGTTTCGTAGATTTGGGTGGATAACATTTTTTGTGAGGACTACTAAATTTCCAATTTCTAGAAAATGTGTACCTCACCCCGCCCCCTACAGAAATCTATAGCTTAAACGCAATTTCCGACAATTATAAAAAAAATACCTCTCTGAGAAGTGGGGGGGGACTAGTCCCCCGTGGCGCCGCCACTGATCAGGGGGGGCAAGGCTTCTGAGAGGGGGGCAAAAGCCCCCTGCCCCCCTCTAGTTATGCCACTGGTTTACAGAGGGGGGGGGGAGACTTAAACAAAACTTTAGCCTATAAAAGATTGCTTGACAAATCTGCATTAATGTCTTCAATACTTATCAAGTACATCACAGTATTTTGAGCTGATTTTTCTTGAACTGTGGTTCCAAACTCTGATTAAAATTCCCAAGCATCCTAAAACAATCATTGAAAACATATTTAACATTCTTAATCTCTCCTAGTTTCTCTTTAAACTAAATATTTCCTTTGAAAAGACATTTAGGCTACTTGCCAACCTCTACCTGCTTCCCCATATAAAAATGGATGTTATGCAGGAAAACAATGGCAGGAAAAAGTTTGTCTGAACCTAATAAAAATGGAAAGGGCTCAAGGTCGGAAAGTTGAAGGCCCTGAGAAGAATGAGTCAGTAGAAAGGTCTCGGAGAATGTCGTGTACTTTCATTCCTGGAAGTAGTAGCTTATTATCTTAAAGGGAAGTACGAAAATATTTACAGAGCTTTTCATGACTACATATATACACATACATATATTTACATATACATATATATACACATACATATATATACACATACATATATATATACATACATATATATACATGTACACATACATATATATATACACATACATATATTACTGTACCATGTTTATCTTATTCATTCTTTACTTATACATACATATATAGAGTACTTATATAGAGAATAATCTGACATCATGCTATTAGAGACTGGGTACCCAACTAACTCTACAAATGTATCAGGTGTCCAACATGCTCTTTACAGGTACCTGTGTACCCAAAATGTTCTATGAATTATGTACTAAGGTACCCAGTTAACTCTACCCATTGGGTACCCAACATGCATGCTCTACATATAGGTACCCTGGTACCCAGCATGCTTTGCTCTACCCATTGAGTACCTGGTACCCAACATGTTCAACATATAGGTACCCATCATGGTATATGAGTACTTGGGTACTCAGCATGCCCAATGGTACCATGACAGGTACCCAAAGTATGGTACACAGGTACATGGGTATATCAACATGCTGTATACTCATTATGTACAATACAACCCTGGACAAAAGTAGATGATCACTTTGCCAGATATGGCCAAGCAAAGTTGGAAATTTATTGTTATCTGAATTCGAGTTCAAAAAGTCGCATGTTTGGAAAGAACTAAAAATTGAAAAGAAATTGTGCAGGCATTATCATTTCGACATGTTCATATATATTTGGAAGATTCATCTGATTGTATTCTGGTCATTCTTTACCTTTCTATGTGGTGTTTGGGTCATCTGAATGGAAGGCTTTCCACCACTGATTGGCCTTTGCCTCATCATCTGGACCCCTAGTCGTTCCACCAAGTATCGCCTCAGGAGAGGAGGGTCTCCTTTGTTGTGGATGGTTAGTGGGTTGGCGTAGATGTCCAGCTGGGAGAGCATGGGCCACGCAGCGACAGCTAGAAGGTTCTCTTCATAGGCAACCTATAAAGCAAGAAGAGAGTCATATTCTTATCTGGGGTTCCTCATATTTTATTCCAAGAAAACTGGCTGCGAGAAATACAAGTATAAGTTCATTGTAATTAAATTAAAACATACTATAATTGAAACAGAAAGCAATGAACAAACATGACCCTAGATGACCTATGACCTAAAATTCATGAACACCACAAATGAAACATTCTGGTGAAGAAGATGCATCTGAGAAATTTTACAAACAGACTCAGTGACCCCCAAATAACTCCTAATAGACCATTGAACTGAACACCCAATATAAGTCACTACTCAAACACCATTGTAACATTATTCATCAAATAATAATTTATATGTGACCTGTAAATGACCTTCAATACTTGAACAACCATTCTGTCCCATGATCTATGTGCCAAATGGAATCTGTCAAATTTCATCAAAATCAATCACAAAAAGAAACATTTATAAGATGTTAACATCTGAAAGACATATAAGTATATAGGAATAGGAATAGCATATGCTCATAACACTTGATTCTAGTATGTCAGTTTGCAATCATAGCATACCACAAATGTCCCCCTGGCTTTGAAAGGTGATTCATCCTACAACATTTAAAGTAATTTCTTGTACCAATGATGAACCATTGATAAAGCAGTCTTCTATTCTAAGAGACAACCCTAAAAAGGTCAGCACTATGCATGACTTGAACAGTTTGGCACATTGTTAATTATGGATGTGTTGATTATAAACCCATAAAGTTCTCACATATAATGCCAGAGGTGAATCTATAGTAACCATTAGTCAAGACACACCCTTTCCCATGAGTGCCAAGGTCTGCCAGGTTGGAATGTTGCATCATGTATACAGGAAAACCTAGATTTATTCCAAAATCCAAACGCAATACAGAGATTACAAATTGAGCTCATTAGTATGGTGGTTTTGAAGGGACATAAATAAAATATGTTTGTTGAGTTGTCACGATCGACTTACTTGACATCTCGACAAACCAGACCTGAAGCCAATTCATATTTTGATTCCTTGCAATTACAAGAGCAAACTGAAGTTGGCATAGATACTGTATATATTCACAGTCTAGGGTATGTTATTGGCCTAGTTCTAAGATTGCATTTGAAGAACAATTTTATTACTCCATCATTATACTACCAAAGTGACCCAAATTAAAACCAAATGTAACAGTTGAAATGTTCCATATCTTAACAAGGACCTGAAGTGATCCGGAGAACATGGCCTAGTATATGTTATCTCTTATTATTCTTACAAGCAGAGCAAAAACTCTGCCACAGTTCAAATTTCTGAAATACATAAATCATTCACTTGGGTTATAATTTTCCTAGTTCTAGGAATTATGATATTTGACACATGCATGGGTACATTACTGAGGTAGTCTGACACAAAAAGAGGTTCTTGTACTTGACATACACAACATGCACACCACATATGAGGTTAATCCATGTTGACATTAGTAAGTTAGCCTGATTGCATGTTTTTTTAAGTTAGTTTGACCTCAAAGGACCTTTGACTTCTACCAAACACAAATGTGTTCTTTTACTTAATATAAGCAACATACACATCAACTAGAAGATTATGCTACATTGGCATTATTGAGTAATAGCCTGATTAAAAGTTTGTACCAAAATCAATAGGTTTCTAGTATGTACTCAATATGGCTCATCCAACTTATCCAACTGTAATTTGGCCTTTGCTTAAAAAAATCCCTAGTCATGGATGCCAGTCAGGGGTTTAGCCAGGATTTGTAATTTGGGAGTCTCACTTGTAACTGAATAAATATTTACTATCCCAGCCACTTGCCCTTAATGCGCCAACGCGAGCATGTAACACGTCATTAAGGGTGATGTCCAGGAGCCCACCTTAGGGCCCCTGGTGGGGGTCTAGGAGGCAAGGCCAAGCCATATTTAGTGTACCTAATGCCCCAAAACCTTTTTTTAATTTTAATTTTTTTTCTTTTGGCCGTCTCCAAAGGCGTCTCATGTAATTTTAGCCGTCTAAAGGCCTGCGAACTAGTCATAGAAACCACCAAGAAATAATATCGACAACACTGGAAACTCGCAATCACCATTCTTAACCATTCATCATCCAAGAAGCCATACAGTCCAGGATCCTGATACCTTGTTACTTCAAAGCAGAATACTCTCCTGAGGTGCCATGCTACCATCGCATAATGATCTATGATAATAGTTGATATTAAAAACACAAATAATATCTTCGAAAGTTAAATTAGAATAGAGAAATAGACACATAATTTCAAATTTGGTCAACAACTCCAATATGGGCAGCTATAGAAACAAGTAAATGAATAATTGAAGACAGAAGCCAAGACCAACGATAACCACAAAGGTAGTGTTATGTTTAACCATTGCGGTACTGACTCAACCGTTTCAGTCGATGGTGGGATAGCAGAGTGCATACAAGTATTTGCAGGTTCACACGGAGCTCGAAACTTAAAATTTTATTAAACCTGTTTCTTCAAGCAGGATGACAAGGAAATGTTCAACCATTGCTACATCTTCAAGAGCTGTGGATAACGGATGCCGCATGTAATGTTGATATTTCCGGCAGACCATTGATCCAAATTTACACTGGTACGAAACTACTCGGTACAGGAAGCTAACAGAACAGAGCGTTTTTAAATATCAAAATATTGGCTGTTTTAAAAGTATTCAGCAACCTACTGGTATTGAAATATAGCTGTCAATCAAAGGTCTACGACTAAGTATTTGATAATTAATGCTAATAATAGGCATCCAATTCAGTCTCTGAAATCTTTGACAACTTTATAGTAATTGAACAGCAGAAATGTTTCTTTGGGAGAAAAAAAACATGACAATTTATGAAACACAAGTAAACCTTTAAAATGAAAATGTCTGATGAGTTTGTCTGGAAATTTTCCTATCAATTATGTAAATTCAACAAGAAAGTTACTCCAATATTCATTTTTTGACAATTTGTAGGTTGGGGCAATGAGGTGTTTCAATAAGAAGAGGCCATTTTTGGAGTCCATATGATGAAAACTTTAGCAACAGTCGCATAGACAAGAATATAGCCCCTAGAAAAAGTTGTCATTCCCTCACTGAAAATTTGGCAAGCAAAAAATAATTCATTTTAGTTTAATATATTTATGTTATTAAGGTTAAATGATAACATTGGAAATTATTCATTAACTATCAAGCGCATAGTAATCCTTCCATTAAACATCAAGGTTTCATGGAGAGAATATATAATCGAAACACACTCAGGCAGTTGTTGTGAATGAAGGTATGTTAACAAATATGGTCACCAAAATTAGGCTAAATTACTGGACCAAACACCGTGACTGGAATTGAGGAACAAAGGTAAAACTTTTCAAAATGGTTTTATTAGAAGATGTATTCCTGAGCAGAAATATTACTTTATTGTACAAACAATCATAAACCTATACCACCCTATGTTTTGGCATTTTCACTTCAAGGACTAAATAAACGGTTCTTGGAAAAGAATGTAGCATTCAGATTGATATGGCAGCAAAGAAAATAGATTAATTGATGTCACAGGGCATTATCTACCATAATATGTATTGTATATTCCAGCTCTTTATAAAGCACTATCTTTGAAATAGTTTGGCTCTGAATATTTTTGAGTTCTGCATAATAAACTAAACTGCCACACCAGCTACACCAGAAGAAACAGACATGTATATAGGCTCATGTTAAAAATCAGAAATGAAAGTGTCTGTCATAACTTTCACTGTTATTGATCTTACTTTACTGGTCACTGTTACAATGTGTGCAGCCTTACAGCCGCAGAGCCTTATAGCAACAGGAGTTAATGGAAATGAAAACTTGTCTGTTTAAATTAGGAGTGTTATTGATCACGGTGATCATGCATGGATGTAGTTTCGTTAAATGTAAACAAATGTAACTCAATTTGCCCCTGAAAGAACTAAACTGCAATATCACAAGTACTAAAATACTGAATTGCTGTTTTACTTTCTTTCAATGAAGCCTTTGCTAATTTTGTCTCAATCAATTATACGGTCATTCCTATATATTTTAAGTGAGAATCGGCATAGGAAACATTATTCATGGGGGGGGGTATGGTATGATTTCCACCATCAGGTCAGCAACGGGAGAGTGTTTTACAGCATCATCATAGATTGTAAATTGTAAAATTACCTTCTGTAATTGTTGCACATGTTTTCGTCACCTGAACATTTGCATATTGTCAACCGTTCAAGGAACGAAATGAATGTCACACTTGATTACGGCTGCTATTGATCATATGAACGGAATTTAGATTCGCTAATGGAGGGAACGGTAGTCGATATCAAAGATATGAAAGATGACTGCACTTCAACTTTTCAATTACCAAAATAGGTTTCATGTAAAGTTCTCCTCAAACAGAAGAGAGAAAGCAATGGTTGGAAAATTATGTCTAGAATATTTGTACAATCTCATGTTCTGGAGTTTAGACGCACTATATAGAGCAAATCTTAGTTGCTATCAAATATGTGTGACTGCATTTCAACTTTTCAATTACCAAACGAGGGTACATGTAAACTTCTCCTCTATCAGATGAAGATATAAAGAAATGGTTTGAAAATTCTTTCTAGATTGTTTGTAAGATCACAGATCTGAAATTTAGAATCACTAATGGAGTAAATCTTAGTTGATATCCAAAACATGGATGTTAGCTGGAAAATTATTTCAAAATTATTTCAAAATTATTTGTAATGTGCTTCATAGTTAATAAGCCTTTCTTTGTTTCCGAGATTACAATTAAAGAATCAAGTGTGTTATAATTTTAAATGAAGGCAAGTCAGAGGCATTTATTAAAATGAAGCTAGTAGTTATGCATTGACTTTATAATAACAATACATCAATGCACACAAAACAAAGAAGGTGGTGGCAAAAAGTTAATATTTGGATTTACAATATAACAGATACAACTTATGTGTACATCTTTTACTTTCAAAATTGAACTGGGAGATACTACGGGGGATATTATTTTCACCAGATTATAAATTATGAACTGAAATCATACAGCCGTAGAAAGACTGGTGGCAGAAAGAATGCATGGCCTCAACAATTTAGCATTTTGATGCTGTCCAAGGTTGCAGAATGTAAATGTATGCTCTAATTTTAGCATTTTGTTGCAGTCCAAGGTATCAGAGTGTAAAATTATGCTCTAATTTCTCCATTGGAATGATTTTTTTACTTTAAATGCATATTTTAGGCAAGAAATGGAGAAAGAAAAGACATTTTTCAGTAGGGGCCTGAATTTATAATGAACATTGAGACTATGTGAGATTTGCAAATGACGTCATGGTCCCACTCCTGTAAACCGTCTACTACAACGGGCTAAACTGGACAATATATAGAGAAGTATATAAGCTTTGTAATTACCATATGTTAACTTTGGAAGCACATTTTATTTTGTTTATTTCAAATAACATTGTTAACTGCAGTAATGCTGATGAGTATGTAATTTAGTGAATTAGCATTTCACAGGTTTGCTAGCTGAACAGAGCTTAGGCCAGGGCAATATAGACTTCTGTCTATGGATATCTAAGAATAAAACCTAGTCTTCACAAATGTTGTATTCTGGGAATCCTATATTTATGTTCTATGCATTTCAGCAGTGCGCCCTCATTTTATGTTCAGTAGTAGAACTGGTTAGTCGGTTGCGACACTTGTGGAATGTTAATGTCTATTGTTTGTATGCACAATATATATTTTGTATTGAGGGCTGTATGTGACTTGGGATCCCGTCGAACATCATGGCGGACTACATACATTATACACGTGTATGGTAAATATATTGAGGCAATGCAATTCCCAGTCACTTGTCCTGTCGTCATTGAAATAAGAAGATGAAGATATAAAAACGAAGACAAGGTTCTGCACTTTCTCGAACCCTTGGAGGAACCATCCTCTTGTAAGTAGTTGTTCCTATCATAGTCAATATGACAACCCTCTGACAGAGCTTGTGATGGAAGCTGTGAGCATTCTACAAATCTTATTAGCTCCATAGCAACCCCACAAAAAGTTCATGAACCACCAGGGGATTAGGGACAGGTTCCCTTTCCTTCCTTGTGTGGTCAGAAAATACCCAAGAAGCGATATGAGGGGGGAGGGGATATCCACGTGGCACATTCCCTCCACCTCTGCCAACAGAATGCATGTACTCTATACCATACATCTCCCCCCCCCAAATCTTTTTGGCATTTGGGTTATAGTGAGCTGCGTTTAAAGAGACCCCCCTACTTTTAAGCAGCTTCCAGAGCCAGTGCCATATACCTATACCAGATACTAGTAACATGGCATAGCTAATATATTTATGACCAATATGTCAGGATAGTTGATACCTGTATAAGCTTCTGTAGGGACATCATGTAGGATCTTTCGCTATCCACGATCGCTTGAATAACATGCCGCCTCTCGATCTCATCTGCAGTCAACCAATCAGGCTGCGGGGGCAGCATTGGGGACGGGTGCTTGGTGATATTCATCTTTACATCGATGTACTCTATATCATCCTTGTCTGTCAAGACAAAATTTACAATAATTAATTTTTCAAAATGTGGACTCAAGAAAATTACTTCAATATACAAATTAGTGTGGTACTGCCACAAACTGGGTAAATATGGACAATTTTCCAAATGCTAAGATTGTAGTTGTATTATCGGTATGTTAAAGAGACTAACTTATTGGGTAATATTGTGCAAAATGAATATTATAAATAAATAACAAATTTCAAAAAGGTGGCTGTCCTTTATATTTACCCATCCAAAAAGTATGTCTATGTGAACATGATCAAATCTGTTTGATTAATATGTAAGTCATGCAGTAGCTCACTAGTAACTAGGAACCTACTATTACAGCCAAGAGCACCTGGAAATGGGATGGGATGACCATATGACCCCTTCACTCATCCTTTCCCAAGTACTATACACACCCACTACAATACCTTCCATATGACCCTTCACAGAAGCCATATCGTTTAGTGGAGATTTCTGTGTAAATATTGCATGCCTATTCTATACATTATCTTACCATTTCCAGCGTTAATGAATAGCGGGCCAAACATGGTGGACCAACCCGTAGCAGGGTCCTTCCTTGCATCACTTTGTCACAGTAATCTTCGTGGAAATGGGCCAAACACACAACACTGCTTTTGCATAGATGTGAGGAAGTAATTCTTCAGACTCATAGTCTGTCTAACATTACCCATTTCTTTCGAATTCACGGTTTCTTTGGCAAGATATGGAAGTTAACCCCTTCTAATTTCTGGTTGTGGTTTGGACAACTGTATACCAGGCATTTCTTGTTTATTATGAAGCACTTTCTGTTAGCGAAATTGTTACATGAAAACTTGACAGCTGCATACAAAAACACAACGATGTAAGATAGGGGATTTGTGCCTATTTTTGTGAGCAGTTAATGCATGAACTGAATGGGTATTGTAGTGGGTGTGTAGTACCGGTTATGTGAATGAAATAAATCAGCTGATTATAGGGGGCTAGAAGTTGTGAAAATATCGGCCCGTCAAATGAGTTGGTGAGAAGGTTTGATTTGAAATATTTTATTGAAGGCAAGTGCAATGGTGCCCTTTTTGTAGATGATATTATCTAGCACATATAACAGTTTTATCCTAAACTGTCCATATTATATTATCTAGCACATATACCGTATTCATTCTAATAGAAGCGCACTGCGCGAAGACAAACACAAAACCATGCGCGTTTATTCAATTTTTTTATTTATTTATTTATTTATTTTTTTAGAAGTGTGCTGCTATTGTTGTTTTGTATGTTTTAGCTCATCCTTTAGTAGATTTAGTGTTATTTCAATCCTTAAAGTGTGCTACTATTATGGTATAAAAAATCTTAAAGTTGACAAATATGCATGTGTGCTTCTATTAGGGCATGAGCTTCTATTAGAATGAATATGGTATGTACAATTTTGAACATACTTTATCAAGAACATTGAACCATACAATCTCAATGGATGACCAAAAATAGCATGCAGCTCCACTTATATGCTACAGTGTGTACTGTATATGAAAACTTGCCAGATGCTGTTGCACAGACAGTTTCTACATAGAATTTGATATGTTGGGCTTACTGTGAGGAATTCTTCAGGTGATAGTTGAGTGGTTTGTACAAACTCCTGAATGGAGAGTGGAATATCGGAGGATCCTTCAAAAGCTGATAAATAAAACAAAATGAAAGAGGTTGATGTTACTTCTATATGTTAGGGGCAAAGATGGGTATAACAGTATTTATCCTCATGGCTCATATCACTGATCATTATTTGAGAATCAAGAAAGATGACCCACAAACAGACAGATAGCTACACTGTATGAGATCCAGAAATCTAGTATATTAGGCTGCACATTTCACCTAAAATTGACGCTCCATTGACTACTTAAAAGTACTTATCCAGCACATGTACCCATTATTGCTTGGAACCAGTCCTATGAATAATTTTAAAATTTGAACGTAAAACTGTATTTTTTCACACAAATTTGACCCCTATTATGTTATTTCAACATTTACTGAAACCGACCTTGAAAAGTTGGTAACCGTACCAATTCGATAGTAAGTTGGATAATAACAGCCAATGCTAAGGTTATATGGAAGACTGCAGATGAGCTGACAGACAGCCCCACAGACGGATATATACAGATAACTGTATATGTACTGTACTCAATACAATATTTGATGTTCTTGATTCCTTGCTGAAAGAAATCTATGCAATTATGATAGTATATACAGTGTGTATGATGCCTTGCTTGTAATTAGGATATCCCAGTGGCAGTAAAAATAAATGTATTCCACACTTGGTATGTAGGTGCCTTGTAGTGGTTTGAAGTCCCCTATCGTTTTATAATAATTTCATGTCAACTCGGTAAAAGACATGAATACTAATTCAAAACATACACACATGCATACACATTAAGGTCCGTCGATATATCGATATTATCGATAATATCGGTATTGCACTCCAAACCGATAATATCGATATTGAATT
>JAODAF010101969.1:0-17703 GCA_027574765.1 Molpadia intermedia | reverse complement strand
CAAATTTTGCGTCACGCACTCCTCCTAAACCGCTTATTCGATTAACTCCAAACTTGATGGGTAGTTACCCCATGACCGAACTTAGTGCCTCGCAGACTCTCAAGGTCAAAGGTCAGGGGTCAAAGGTCAAATTAAGTAAAATCACATTTTTGGCCATATCTCCTTGTGTAAAACTTTGATTTGCATGATACCTAGCACAGTACCTGGCCAAGACCATGTCATTGGTCTTGGCCATGATCATCCTAAAGTAATGCGAACAACTATATTGGTTTAACATTAGGCCAAATGTACTAGACCTTAAAGTAGTATTGTATGAAAAGCTATTTGGCTTTCTATAAATACGCCAACAGCCACGTTTATAAATGCCTTGTTTGAAAGCGGCTGCTTCAGTCGACTTGTTACATTAAGTTTCAAAGGCGCAATAATGAATCGACTGCCAGCCGAAAATATAAATATAGTGTGGTCCGATGCGGCATCCGTAGGCCTGCTCAAAATTGAGTTTATTTGTACTTTCAGTCTCGAATTTGCGTGGATCCTTCTCTCCCCCAGTTATCGATTATTATACCAATGTTACTTGTATCATTTCATATTGCTAAGACTGCGACTTTTCAAATAATGTTCTAATTGGTTAGACGACTTAGCCGGTTAATTGTTACAGGCTTAGTACCATTTAGTGATAGTTAAGCTATAAAAGCTAAAATGTTTTATTTAGCAATATATTCTTTCAATCAGAGATATATGCCTGTCAAGTATACTCCCAAAGTAACTTTCTGTTGAACAGAGTCGAGATTTGTTTCAACTTTCTTTATGAACTGTTTAAACATTATCCAACTTTCTAAGCTCCTTGTGCTATATATTACCTATTGGACTCAATATATATACAGCAAAACATTACACTGTATAGGGACGATACATGTTTATTAATAGAAACACAAATTGTGCAAATAATTTCGCAGAGCGCATCAATCTCCAGGAATTTTAATAAATGAATGTTTGGCTATATATGCACTTTTGCACTATCGTACTTGCTCGGTACGTACATGATTTTTTTAATTTTCAGATTGCCAGAAATTATCTAGATTTTTATGACATCTTTCAAGAGCCAATAAAATATACTGATCTCTTGTTTCCTTTTTTGTTTTTATTTCAGAAAATGGAACACGACAGCTGCTCCTTCATCTGGGCTTATCATGCTAACAGTGGCCAGGACCTTCTGTAAAGAAATCGATTTGTATGGATTTTATCCATATCCAAAGAATTCTCATGGCGATTCCTTATTACGTCATTATTACGATCCTAACCTGACGGAATATCAGACGGACATTCATAATTTTGCCGAGGAACAGAAACTTCTTGAATTGTTACACAAGAATGGATATCTGCGGCTTGTACTCGACCCATGCTAGTACACTTCCGTTGCGTTTAGTTGTGTTGATATGTTACTACCATTACAATACTACGTTTGTATAATAGTAGTATTACTATACTATACTAACAACTTAGGACACTCCGTGATACGTTCTTATGACACCCCATATGACCATAATTTCAAAATTATTTGTAAGCTCATCGTGGAAGAAAAATCGTGGAAAGCTTAAATTGTTGGAGATATTTCTCATTGCTCGTGTGAACGGACACTTCAAAAGAAATGTGGGGTAGGCTTAGGCTAGGGGACTAGATCTACGTAAAAGTTACTAATTAGCACAATGTCGACTCTCACACGACAGACCAAGACATGCATGAACTTACACGAGATTGGAAAACATACTGTACATAAATTGTGCAAACCTTACATTTTTATTGCACTTTTAATATTATAATTATATTACCTCAATTTGCACGGAAGTGTTATTTTGTTTTGTTGGTAGCATGTTGTCACGGTGAAATCGTCATGGTATTAAAGGTACGGTCCCGCCAAGTCACATGAAAACCTATATATTTAACATAAATTTGTAAATGAGAAAATAACTACGGGTTGTTGTTTATAGACACAAATTAGAGTTATGGACCTCAATGGCTAATGGCTTTTATAGAACTGATGTTTGAAGTTTTGCCATTGCGCGCTGCGTGGTACAGTACCTATAAATAAATGTCGTCTATGATTATATTGAATGAATTCTACGATGTCATATAGTTACCAAAAATAAATGTTTAATTTTGTTTAACATAATTTTATTGTCTTCTCATTTTAACTTAGTGCAACTATTTTCTTATATGCAATAATCTTTGGTTATGTAATTAACAATATGTGAACATCTTTAGAAATAACAAAAGCAATATTTATGCATGTTTAGCTCTCTCACTCAATAACTATTATTATAGTGCATGACATATAATATATACATACCGATTATAAAAGTACTTAATTATTCACAATTCTTAATACAATAACGCTTTATTTTAGTAATACGGGCTACCGTTTTTATTGGTTCCATCCTTATTTTATTTTGAAATAAATTTCATTGTCTTTTTATTGAATTATAGTGCAATTATTTTCGTATATGTAATATATCTTTGATAATTTAATTAAAAGAATAGTCCAACCAGTTTTCTAATTAATTCTAAAAAACCCAACTAATATAAAACTGCAATACACCATACCCAAACAAATTTTCTTCGTCCAGTCTCTAGTGCTTAACATTTGAAACTGGCGCTAACCGCCAATAAATTTGAATAGGGCCTGTGACGTCATGGTTACTCTTATGCTAGTAGATCTGGAATAACCAAACGCTAGTGACGTATGTAGAATTTCGTAACGAAATGGATGGTACATCTAGCTCACTATATACAGTCCAACTGGAGCTGTCCTAACGTTAGCGTTATACATCGAAAATAACGTTAGTGGAATTCGTTGAGAAAGCGCCAATTGATCCTTCTGTTAAACCACACAGCCAACCAAGTACGGCATGATTGAATGTTAATTTGATAAGGTGTAGAGCGACATTCTTAATCATGGAAAATGGACCAAACCCATATGATTTTGAGCCAGTTCGACGTAGGTCTGAGGCTGAAGCGATCGCTGGTGATAGTAGTTCCGCGACATCTAGTAATGCAACTAGGCCTAGTACTTCTACTACTAGTAATACAAGACTGGTAAATAGGGATTGGTGTTTATGTGGCGAGTGTACCATCATGGCGACTCCAAGAGAATGTCTGTGTTGTCAAGAAGTAGCAGCATTAAACAGATACATTGATCGTTTACCAAGTGTTTCTCAGTGCATTACATCCCATGAAGACTTTCCTATATTATGCCTAAACACTGCAGTACTGAGAACAACCTATGTTATGCAGAGGCATGTCAGGGGTAATGATACGCTCTTGCCTGAACAACTTGAAAACAGGTAGGACTGGGGGTACACAGATCATTGTGTGTACAAAATGGGGTTTATTTATTGAGGGGGTGGCGGGGGATATGACAATTTCATGTGTTACAGTGATGCCCAGCTAACATTACAATACTAGAATAATGACTGTGGCCTAGCTCAGCGTTCGTAATTTATTTAAAATTACATGGGTGATATCAGACAAGATATTCTGAAGATGAAAATTCTGTCAAAAGTATGTCTACTAGGTCACTATACCCGGTAAAAAAAACACTGCTTCATGTAAGAGCTGGTAATAACTGGTCAAGCAAAAATAATAATTGGTTCAGTTAAAATTACAAATTCTATATGGAAATATAATCAACATTTTAGTTGATTAATTGGAAAGATCTCACACTAAAGTAATGAGTTGATTCACTTTCATAGTGTCAATATTTTATTTCTTGTTTGGTGTATGCCTGAAATACATTGCAGCAGTTGATTATTCACAACAACTGATGTAAGAATTTTCTTCTTAATTCTCCTTGATTCATACCACTTGTAGAATATCTCTGAATTTAAGAACAAACACACTTTAAGCAATCAACCCTTACAAGAGTTTATATTTTTGCAGGAGCTCTCATGATAAGGAACCACCTAGGCCTAGTGAGACATTATACTTAATATCAGTGCTTGCCACAAAACACTATAATTAATTGTCTCTTTAGTTAAAGAGCCAATGCTATATTTCAGTAATTAGTTTAGTGTAGGGCCTCTTTATTTGGAACAATTAATTTATTCACTTACATTGGGATATTGGGTAGGTCTATATATATCTTATTTACTTGTTCGGTCACAACCAAGAATCCAAATATGGAGAATTGCCTTGAATGCAAATCTTTCTGTTTTTTCCTCAAGGATAACATGGGTGTTATAGGAAAATTGCTGTGCATTGTAGCAAAATCTAGCTAAATGTGCAGTTTATAAATTTAATATAGGGTGTATGGGTATTATTTGTTTTGAGTTTCTAAACATTGTATGGAATTTGGCTTACATGTACATATATCCTCTTTCTGTTATTTTTTTGTAGGAGTAATAGGTTTATAGCCTACAAGACGTTCACTGCTTGGACACATGGCCGGCTTGGTAGAAGAAACCGATGCATCATTCCAGCGTGTGTGGTGATAGCAATCCGTAGAGCTTTTCCACAAGTAGATGGCAACTACAAAGGATTCTGTCATCCTAATGTCTCGGAAGTCGAGGAAGCTTTACAACTTGATGGTGACACGTAGGCCTACTACACATGTGTTCAGAATGTAGGGATATAGACTTACAAGAACCCTGAAACATGTTAGGGATGCAACAGAATGTTATAGCTGGGACAGGACAACAGACAGTCCATGATAGCAAGCACCATGTCACAAAAAATGTTAGTTTATTAATTTTATTACTAAATCAGGAAAGTCCCTTCAGAAGTTCAGTAATGATGTCATAACCTTACTTTTGTAAAACAAATCTTTGTAATATCTATTGTTTATTATGATAAAATATAACACTGAAATCAGAATGCTATTTAAGGTGTTTTGTCAGAGGACCCATAGTGGTTATCTTTGATGCAACATGTATATTATAAACAAGAAAGCCAATGGCTTTGTGATTCCTTGCCTTTGGATTTAAACTTTATCTGAATAAGAATAATTTGAAATGATCTTTGACCTCATCCCAAATGAACAGGGTTGTGCTCTCACAATGGGTGCAAGATTTATGCAAAGGTCATTTGACCTTGTGCTATATTGTTAAAATATTGTTTAAGCTTCGCCCACTCAAGAATATCAACTAGATCAAATGTTACATATCATGGGTATGTGCCAAAGTCTCGACTCTTACAACTACACTCAGTTTTAACAAAATCGGACATTCTTCTCAGCCCCGCCAACTCTTGCATACCAATGATATCAAATTTCAGACTTACAGTTAGGGAATTTACATTAGGCAAAGCCTACTCATTAATATTCATGACATCAGCACCAAAACCAATAGGGACCATGTCCTCACCATGGGGGATCTACATACGAAGGGCGGCACTAGCGGGGTGGGCATGTACCCCCACCCTCATCGGGGAGTGCGTGCCCCTGCCCCCGTTGGGGAGCGAAGCAAAAAAACGTCGGGGAGCAAGTCCTCGACAATTTGTTTTTAGATAGTGATCTACTAACTTACCCCTCCCCCTAAAAATCCCATATCAGTTGGCACCTCAAATATTTGGTGACCACCCAATAAGGGTGTAAATATTTCAAAGGTCTGACACCATCTCCATATATCATTGCTTGTGAGGAGAGGGGGTAGTGACAAAATGTGGAGGGCCTCCCATCCCTAGCTTTGTTCACAGGCAGACCAATGTGACCTCAAATGACCTTGGATCACTGAAACTTAAAAAAACTTTTTTGCCCTGCCTCTTAAAGGGGCAGTGTCATCTCAGCTATCCAGCAGATTTACACACTTTCAATTTCACACATGTGAATAATAACCGATACAATGTCAACACGAATATGGGTACTAACAGAGTAGTAGGCTACGTACAATACTCAACCCCACTAATGAGATGAAACAGGGCAAAGGGGAACTGACATTAGTGTAGATCCACAGGATGGCTGAGACGACACTGCCTCTTTAGCAAGGATGGTAACTAATTTTGGTCACCACTGGTGACCCCAATTAAAGTCCTATATGCATTTAAACAAAGAAATACTTTAACTTCAACTTGTGATATGGTTACTAACAAAAAGCTACATTTATCCCATCTAACAAGTATCTCACCAGCTCAAAAGGCTCAATATGTTTTTCTGCTCCAATAATCTGTCAAAGAATGCAAATATTTGAATTTGTTTTGGTGAACAAAATTCAAACTGTTTGAATTTGAACGGTTATTTGTGGTGTTTTTGACAAATTTTCAGAAAACCCTGACTATATATTATGTTTTTAGATCAAAGGAATGGTAATGTGGGTCAGTGGCTGTCTTTTGTGAATTTCGAAAATAAAGAGAAACAAAAGAATATTCCTCCTGTTTATGTATTCCTTTGTTTGAATGCATATTAGGACTTTAACATTTGACAAAAGTGCAAAATAGAATTCCATGTGAAATCGATACTTCTACAATGTCACCGAGGTTTATTAGAATTGGCAATACGGTACCTGAACTATTACCGTTTGTTGATGTATAGATAGACAGATGCAAAGTGATGGGATAAGCTCAATCTATAGAGCTTTATAAAGCAATAAACAAAGAAATTGGACATTCACTTCTCTGTTCTTATTTGTTGTAATAATGAGGTACCAATACAAATTTCAGAAGGACAAGCAAACCCAGGTTACATAATGGATGACTTTAACAATTAGCAATTTAACAACTGCTATAGTCTATGCCTGTACAGGAAATGTCCCTTCTCACCATGCCCCCTCCCCATGTCTTTCCCCTTATGTGTCCCTCCTTCCCTCTTACTCTGTCATTCTCTCATATGTCCCTTCCCTCACAAGTCTGTCGCATCCTATACCCCCATTTCCCATCCCATGACTTGCCCTCATTTTGTTGCAAGTAGTACTGATTTGAAACCAGGGGTGCCTAAGCAAGTTGGAGTGGCAGGGCAGCTGTTTGCAAAGGCCACTTTTATAGGGGCGGTCGGAGATGGCCTCAACGCCGTGCGAGGGGGGGGGGGGCTCTAATGTGAGGAGTGTCGCCCTCTGGCCCCATTGAGACATTTTGGAATACCGGTAACTATAAAAGTCCTCACATGCAAAATGGTACTATAATTGGCAATATTGTAAATAAATTTGTTTTTAACATAGCTGCCTCCTGGCAGTAGGGCAAGGGTAAGCTTCACCTGCACCCGTAAACTGTTGAAAACACACTGTGTTATTAATTCTGCCTACACGCTGTGACATGTGCCGATGGTGCAAAATGTAACGCTGATATCCGATCTAATTATCAGTTGACACCTATAGTTAAACCCACCACCTCCCCCTTCTGCTTTTAACTACACATTCTGAGTTTTAAATTGAAATCAACTCTCCCTCTAGGCTAATTGATGTGTTCATAAAGAATAGGAGATAAATATACTTCTAGTCTCTAGCCTAACACACTGTAGGATATGCAAATATGGAGCCTATACCAATATTTTTCAAAATTTTATGCAAAATAGTGGCCACTTTTAAGCATGCAAATTAGGTAATTCTAAAGTGACTATCATGGCCTAACGTTCATATTCGTGTTCTGTAGGGTCCATTTAATGAATTTCTGCAATAAAACATTTTCTTGCAATTTAGTTGTAAAACTGCCTTATATGAGCTATTTCTCATAGATTAATACTCTATTGTTTTGCAAATCTTGACTTCAACTGGCTAATCATATGCTCCTTATCCGGTTTTGGCACTCTTGCAATGTTCTTTGGTAGATCATGTTGCTGAATTGGAGTTACATCAATAATACCGAGTTTGAACCTGACAACATCCAGGAGCATTGGATAAACAAATTCATGGCTTTTGGCCTCATAAATAGGCTTTGCTACCCACTTCTTTGATGACTTGGAGAAGACTATGTTATACCGCTTGGTACTCGAAAACATCTTGTTCACAGTGCTTTGTTGCCGGCCCGTGTTATAATTATGATCCAGTATGGCAAGCTGTGATCTAGCCAACATCACATGGTACTCAAATTCCTGCCGCTTTGGACAATACTTGAGAAGTGCACCATGGAAAACCTCCAAGCTGCCAGTATGACAACACCGGTTGAGGAAACGGATGTCTTTCAGGAGTCTCTTGTCCATGACCACATCTTTCAAGGCATTGTGAGCTGGGGAATCTGGCTCTAGCCAATCTGGTTCCAATTCTTCATCTGGAGCTATGGGTGGGTGTTCACACCTGTGAAAAAGATTACAGGTATCCCAGCTGTGAATACCGCTGATGTGATACACTACTGAGGTAAACTTCTCCACAAGTAGTTCACCATCACCATTACAGGTGTGAGATGACCACCAGAGGTGATTGGAAACTGCCTGAATCCAGCGGGCCAACTTCTCGCATGACTTAGTTTTGCTTTTTGCTAACAGTTTCTTTTTGACAGTTTTGGAAAGATGCCAAACATCAAACTGGTGGTCAATTTCTGGATGATCCTTCTTCAGGACTGCCCTAATCCCAGTATGTCTGTCTGTAGCAATCATATCAATGGCAACCTCTTCCCTAGAAAGTATCTCCAGACAGCGTTGAAACCCAAGCTTTTCCATGGCTACGGAACTTGTTGTTTCTGATACCTGAACAAGTTCAGATAACACTATCTTATTTGTGTCTGTGTCCATAAGAGAATAGGTGCAATATTTGGCATTGTACCCAGGAGAGTCACAGCGGCCATCACCAGAAAGTTTGGCAGGGGCTTGTTTCACCTGTTCAATAATGTTTTGTTGTTCCTTTATGTAGGTATGGTTAATGACAGGCAAAAGTAATTCCTTCTGAAAACCAAAGTATGTGGATTTCCCAATGAATTTAACTCCCATGAACTCCATGAATTGCAGAATTCTGTGAAAAGTGTTGCCACTGAATAATATAGCAGCACTTGCAGTTATGTTTCCAGCCGGGACATTACCAATCAGTGGTTGGGAATCCCAAACCAACACTTCATGACCATGAACACAGTAGAGCTTCACTCTAAAGAATGTCCCCCATTTATCAAATTTGTCAACAAATTGAACCTTTGATGAACATACATCACATCTCATACTATAAAACAGTATGTCTAATAACTCTTCATACACAATGAACTTTCTTCCATGGATGCACCTTTCTTCCAGGGTAGCCACTCTCTCTTCATCTTCAGATGACTCATCAGCTTCTGGTTCATATGACATATCACTGAGGTGCGACTCATCTTGTGAAGAACTGCTGGCAACAATGTGTATGATTTTTCCCTGTTTTACATTTGGTGCACTTGTCAAAGTTACAGGAGCTGGAGCAATGCTTCTAGGCGTCAACATGATTTCCGTCTGAAATATGAACACAGGTACAAATAATAAATTCTACATGATATGGTGGATTTGCAATAGTGAACCTTGAGGACATTTATAGCTCAGATGAGTTGAGGGTGAGTAGGTATGAAAAGTATGTACAGTTGCCTAACTAGGCCGGTGCAGTCACACTGGGGCCTGGGACCCATGGGGGAGGGGGGCTGGTGACAAGTACCGAGAACAAAAAACATAACCGTTCTTCGTAAGCCGGCAAAGCGACTATATATTGATATTGAACGTCAGTAAACTGCCATTATTCAGATAATGCAAGCCGGCGTCACAAACGCACATACGCTGCGTGATCGCATAGATTCCTCTGGCAAGGAATAACTAGAGCACCAATGGCACAGAAGCTCATACCTTTTAGAGCCTAAAAATATTTAAGGCCCAAATTTGTGTAGGGCGCACAAAATTTTAGGGCCAAATTTTTTTTCCGGGCCCACAACATTTTGAGTCCACAGGGCCCAAAATTTTGGAGTCAAAGATATTTTTAGGACCCCAAAAATGTAAAGGCCAAACTAATTTTAGGGGAAATTTGTAGGAAAAGACTAATTTTCAGTATTCCATAGGTGACACTGGCCCCCAAAATCCTGAACAACCCAAAGGAGGCACTACTAGCAAAGTACCATCGTGAAAAATGCTCAACATTGTACCATAGAATTTGTAGGGAAAGAAGCATTTTGAGTGATTTAATACACAGATGACTTTGGACCCAACATTCCTGAACAAACACAGTCTCGGTACACTATTTACCCACCTTGATTTCATATTCATTTGACTCGACATTGCAGTAGGTATGGTCACTGTTAGCAGGGTCTAAGCCATCAGAAGGGATGTCTGGGTGCTGGGTTCCAGCATCATAATAATTGTTATCAGTCTGACAACCAACAGACACTAGTGCAGCCTCCGTTTGGACAGATACTTCTTTGAAAGCACGGCTTGGCATCCGCTGCATAGAAAAAAAAGTTTAAATGTCTGGTTTAATTACTTTCATTCATATGCACAAGCTACCAAGGGTGGGCAACCTGCAACCAGCCATATCCCTGTAATGTTTATATGCGGCCAATGGTTGAGCACCATAGGTGTATATATCTTTTTCAACATTTGGAGAAAGTTTGGATTTGTCATGAGTGTGGGTAAATAGGAGAGTTACAAATTGGGGGTGCTCTATTTTAATTTTGAAGACTAGGTATTGCAATAAGAACAAGGGAAAGGAATGGGTTACAATTTGGCGGAAGATTCAATTTGTAGTTGAAGACAAGTTAAAGTTGTATGTTTGAGGACAAATCAATGTTGATTTAATTATACACCAGACTACCACAGTGGTGTTGAAGCTCAATTGTACGTTTTGTCAATGCAGTAACACTATATTGGGAAATATAAACAGAAAGCCACAGGCTTTGTGATTCCTTGGCAATAAATGACAAATTCATGTATTTTTTCACAGATATCTATCCACTGTGGTGCTACTGAGAGTGGTTGCAGGTTTTTGAGTATCAGGCCCCAAATAACCTTTGATATCTTTCAATATTGATAGTGAATATCTAGTTATTTGTTATATTTATTATTCATTCATTTAGCATTGACTTAGCTTTTAAAACCAATAGGAGCCTTCTACAAAATATTAACAATACACTACATGAGATTGATCCACTGTAGCGTAGTATAGCTGAGATAATGTGGTTACAAGGTTTTCAGTTTTTGACCCCTGTTTACCTCATATGACCTTTGACCTCCATCAACATCAATGGGGATCATCTACTCAGTTTAGAGAATACACATACCAAGTATGAGATTGATCCACGGTAGTATAAACTTGATCTGACTAGGCATGCATGGTGGACTTGGGTCTTCACTAGCAAGCAATCAAAAAGCTTGCTCTGTCATTACTGGTGGTAATTAGTTTGGCCCCACCACAAAAATGGGATTTGTAATTGAAATGAGGTACTGCAAACACTTACTCTTTTCCTTTTTCGCTTAGTGGCACCTCCAGCTGTACTTCTTGATTCTACAATGATTGCTTCTTGTGAAGAAACTTCAACAAACTGCCAAGTGAAAGACAAAATAAGAGTTTCAATATGCAGTTATATTTCAAACCACAGGCCCACGAGGAGTGGGATCAGGATGAATAAGAACAAGTGTATCCCTATGTGCAAGTAACTTAGCAGGCCCAGGCCAGATACTTATTATACTGACAGGGTTAAAGCTATAGAAAAATTAGTGCCGGCTAATTTTACCGATGGCGAGATATGCAAACCGGTCACGACCAAGGTCCAGGATAAGGACCCTAGTATGCACATAACGATTATTTTGGAAAACGTGCCCCTACTTCATTCACAACTTGTCCTAATATATCAGCCATGTCAGACTTCGTCACTGGAAAGTTGTTGCAAAAATTAGCATAAGTGGGCAGTTTTTTGCCCATAAGCGACCTGGAATGACCTTGGATGACATGACGGTTTTTATCAAAAATGTTCCCCTCAATGATGTGCACTCTGTCCTAAAATTGTTATGTGCTCCAATGTACACACACAATGTTATTGCTAATAAGGTATCAAAAGCAACCTTTGGCCCCTCATAACTTGAGAACCGGGTGTCCGATTGAGGCGGGAGTTGGATTCCTCTATAGAGCACACAGGGCTCTATCACATATCAAAATATTGACAAACTTTTTTTTCTCTGCCCTGTATCTCCCAAAATGAGCATATTTTTCAAGATTTGACCTTTGACCTCTGATAACTTCGCACACGAAGGTCGCACAGGGGTCAACCCATGGACAATTTTGATCGGAAGGTACCTTTGAGATCCGAATATGGCCACGAAAATTCAAATAACCAAAGAAACTAATACAGGTCACCGGAGGTCAACCTGAAGTCAAAGGTCAACCAGATGCGGGTTGACTATTGGATTACAATAGCGTAACTCCCAACCTTGACGGACATTTTGTTCTCAAGTTATTGCAAACATACTAGTTTTTGACCCCTAATTGACCTTTGTTGACCTTGGATCACATGACCGTTATGTTTGGAAACGATCCCTTACCCCATTCACTACTAGTTCCAAAATATCAACCATGTCGAACCCTGTCAATGGGAGTTATTGCTTTTTTAAATATTTTGGTTTTGGGCCCCTAACTGACCTTTGGTGACCTTTACGGGCACCAAAAACAATAGGGGTCATGTACTCAATATGGGTAACCTACATGCCAAATATGAAATGTGTACAGGTTGTCGTTCTTCAGATACCGTGATTACGAGCAAGTGTCACGAACATACATACACACACACACATATTAATACGCACGCCTGCGTGACCGCGTAGATTCCTTTTGGCAAGGAATCAAAAAATTACATAGCCTACCTCACAGACTTCTGGTAATGCACTTGGCTCAATCACCTCCATAGCATGATCATGGGTATGGGTGTCCACCTCTGAGGCTTCTCCCGAGGCATACTCTGGCGGATTCAACAAATCTTGTAATAGCTGCAAATAGGAAAAGAACCCAAAAGTTGGAAATATGAATTGATGAAAAACCGGTTATATACAAGTACCCATGCAGGCAAGCACTACTTGTGATATAGCCTAACATCTGGGTTTGAAAATATGGCACATCAATGGCACAAAATGAATCCTATTTTAATTAAAAGTGCTGTCAGCGACTTGAAATTCCTCTGTTGATAGAAAATGATAGATAGATAGATAGAAAATGAAACTGTACCATCAGTGAAATTTGTAACTTTACATTTGTACCATTTATAACATGCTTCAATTTGGAACAACTGTAGAACACAACGGCCCTTCATGTTACTACTGAGACTGCATAGTCAATGTCGCAGTCTTACTCGTATTTACCCATGTCATCACATATCAGTGGCATCATCGATTCACTATAACTGCGACTCCACTTCAGACTCAGAGCCTCAGGGTAAAGGCCCCAGTCGACAATAATCATCAATTACTCGTCAATGACATCATCACAACTCCAGAATACCCCACATACAAAACACCACTGTGACTCCATGGAGGGCAGAGTCACAGTGAGTGCATACACGTGTAAATTATCAATGATGAGTCTCTCAAAATGGCTCGACCACGACTCCGCCCTCCACTCAGAAAATAAAGTTGAAGGACTTAGAATTTTTCAGCATATTATTCAGTGATAGACTGCTTCTATTTAAACAGTACAACTATGGCTTCTATTTAAACAGTACAAACATTAACATTTCCCAAATTACAACTGGATTTATACATACAATACATAGCCTATGGACTAGCCTAGTTAGTAATACTATACTTACTAGTAGTAGTAGTATAATGGACACTGCGAAGTTCGGCCACATAAGAGAATAAGAGGGGATTTTCAACCATTAAAAAAATACCTGTATGAAACAAAATTCACCCTTTATTAGATCAGCTTAGCAGACATCAATTGTGAAAGTTTCAATATTTTTGGCAAATATTTACGGAAAATATTGTACTTTTTGTACAGGAAAACATTGGCTAGGTTGGCAACGTCCATATGTTGCTAAGTTCGGACGGCCGACTAAAATGGCCGCCAAAAGTTGATAGGCATTGAATATCTAAAATAGACTGCTCTAGTTTTTACCTTCAATTCATAATATATTTATTATATTAACCAAAAATTGTGGTTGATTGGTAAAAGTGTTGATTTTGAGAAGAGTTTGGCAAGGTTCCATTCAAGTTAATACAATGTTCAAGTTCCTGAGGAAAATGTTGTTCAAAGCCAAAAGTCATTTTTTTATGGAAAGATTGTAAAATGTTGTGACCTTACATTAAATTTATTTATGATTTTTATTACACATTCGAAAACTGGTAGGTTTATATTTTTTCCTTGCTGAAATATTACGAAAATGAGGGTGTCCGAACTTCGCAGTGTTCCGAACTTCGCAGTACTGTATATACTAGTACTAGCCTAGGCCAGGCCTAGCCTAGTGTTATTTATATAGTGGTTACCAGTATTACTAATACTAAGTTAGCCTAGGCCTAGGTCTAGGCTAGGCCCTAGTATCACATACATTACACAGCCTAGGCTACGGAGTAATTTACTCTTTTAAATATCAAAACGTACTTTCAAACGGTCACCAGCTGCTGCCCTTCTTTGGCTACTTTCTCTGGATGTCGTAGCCCTTTCTCGGTGATCAAATATCGTCGGCACGGCATCACTTTTCAGTACTTTCTTAGGCGACCTAACGCCGAGCTCACCCTTGAAGTCCCTAACAAAACAATTCTCCTCGAAATGATCTTCACAAACCACTCGGTATTTTCGGTACTCGTAAGTGCTAAAATTGAACTTATCAGTTCCAATGGCGTGTAGCCAGTCACGACATCTTTGTGGTTGTTTCTTTGGGTCAGGAATAGAGAAAAACCTTCTTTTTGATGATTTTGACGATTTATTTGAACACCCAAATGCTTGGCACAAAGGCATTTTTGCAATGGGTAGTGTGCAGTGTGTCTGTTTGCATGCTGTACACGTACGTAAACAAAGAATAACCATGACGTCACTAAAAGTGGCGAAATTCATATTCATGAGCATAGTCTCGTTCAATCTACAAAATGGATTTGGTGGGAAATTTGAAAAATCTCAAAACCTGCCGAATCATATTGGGATATCCAATGATATTTAAGGGTTTTGAAATATTTCTAACAATTCTACCAAATTAGAAAACTGATTGGACTATTCTTTTAACAATAAGCATATGTAGAAGTCTTCGGATATTTTTCTTCCTTGACTTATTTGCCTTTTTTGTGATTTGTGTTTTTGATGATTATTTAGTTTATCCATGCAAATTTTAAGGGTAAGCAAAGCGATAACAGTATTTATTTCTTTCACTCTATGACTATTTTAAAGTACATGCCATATAATGCTAGGGGAATTAGGCAGTATAAGAAAACAATGAAAGTCTTTGTCTTCTCACTGTAAATCAAGTTTCACTTCATGTGCTTAATTATGAGCTCTCCAGTTGTATGTATGTAAAGGTACGTGGTATCACCGCAGTATAAAAAAATACATTTTCCGTAATTTGTATCACCTCATCTGCTATGTCCGTGCGCTTGCTTGAGGTGGATGAGTATCTTCATGTATGTAAATACATACACATATTTACTAGCAAATTTTAGTTAGCACCTTTTTGTCTACACAAAGTGAGCTCCCGAAGTGACTGTTACCCTTCTTTCACAGCTCACTTGAAGTATGTGCGATATTTGTAATGCAAGGTGAGCCCCTGATGTGGTAGCAGTGACCTATCGACTGTCATAACCAGATCACCTAAAGTGGGTGCAATATTTATAATGCACGTTTAAGGCCAAAAACTGACCCAAAACCTGTCAGCATGCATGCATGATAATCAAGAATAATAATAATGCATTTAGAATAGAATGTAAAACCATTAATACTTTCAATGACTACCAGACGTCATTTGTAAGAGTGTTCTAATCTTTATCTGATGGCGCTTTTTTAATTTTCGCAATACATGACAATACATCTCCCTTTTTTAAAGTTAATTTAGAATTTAATTATACAGACATTTTAAGAATTTAAATAAGTATAAATAATAACTGATTTGACAAATCCATTTATGCAAAAGAGTTGAATAAACATAATAAACAATATAAGTAAAATCCTTTCTTTTTTGTTTACTTTTAAACTCTCTGTTGTTCAACTCAAAACATAAATGTATTTACAATTCACCCTCTAGAAGAGCTATCTGTACCTAAAAGTATTACATTCCTAGCAGCCCTACCAGGTTGGAACTTTATATTTACTCAATCCTAATGTTATGTCTGAATAATATCCTTTTCCTGGGTTAGCATATATACCCTATCACTTAAATTTTCCGAAGCTTGTGCTTCTTTATAAACATCCTTAGTATGTTCAGATACATCATTCAATCCAGCTGTCTTGTTTAGTTGGTTTTGATTTCTAACACCCTGGTCATTCTTAACAACAAACGATCGTGGTGTTGTTGCTTGTTCTGTAATAATGCTAGGTTTCCAAGTTTTAGACATATTGTTAAAAACTCCTTTTCCCCAAAAAAATATAAAGTGGGCCTTTTATCATAATATGTCTTCTTCCCATTAACAACTGAGCTAAACTTGCACCAATATCTTCCATAGGTATATTTCTCGATGCAAGAATCCTCTTTTATAGATTTTTATGTTCATACGCTTTCTTTAGGATTGATTTAGAGTTTGTATTGTTCACTCAGCCAAGTCATTTCCCTGTGGGTAGTGAGGACAACTTGTCACGTATTGGAAATTCCAATCTTGTACAAATAGACATAGACAATTCTGCACTACTATACTGAGGACCATTGTCCGAAATCACTACTCCAGGCACACCATGTTTGGTAAAAATGAACTTCATTTGTGAAATAACATGTTCACTGGTATTATACCTCAACATAACTACCTCATAGAACTTTGAGAAATTATCCACGACGATGAGATAATCCTTTCCTTGAAAACAAACAAATTAGTTCCCAATTTAACCCATGATCTATCTGGCATCGCATGTGGTATCATAAGCTCTCTTTGTTTCTGGTTTCTATATGTTTGACATACAGAGCATCTGGTCACCATATTCTCAATTTGTTCTAAGATTCCAGGCCAATATAAGCATTGCATTGCTCTACCTTTACACTTTGTTACTCCTTGATGACCCTCATGAATACGTTTTAGCATATCTGCTCTCATGCAAGTAGGTACAACAACTTTGTCACTTTTAAAAATAATACCATCACATACTGACAATTCTTCTTGACTTCTGGACTGACTTTTTTTCATTGCCAACCATCAATAATGTATTGTCTAACTTGTTGCAACACTACATCTTTTCCTGTCAACTGTGTTTAATATTGGCAAGTTAACTCATTAACAAGTGTACATAGATTTCAAAATTTTCATCCAAGGGACTAGATCCTTTCTGTGGTAAGTAGGCACATGACAATGCATCAGCAATATGCATTTCTTTTCCAGGTTTGTGTATGATGTGAATATGATACTTTTGTAACCTGAACATTTGTAATCACAAAGAGGTTTTTTCATAATTGCTTCCAACGGTTTATGATCAGACCGTTATGCATTTGCCATACACTGATTGAACCTTTCACATGCGTACACCACAGCTAATAATTATTTCTCTATTTAAGCACAATTTACTTCAGATTAGTTTATGACTCTGAGGCATATGCCACTGGTTGGTTGTTTTGCAACAATACCTAGTTCACTTTTAGATACACCAGTTGAGATAACTGGCTCATTAACCAGTAGCGTAGCCAGCAGGGGGCATGGGGCAGCGTGCCCACCCCCCCCCCCCCCCCCCCCCCCCCCCCCCC